>JARJHM010001040.1:0-83616 GCA_033356055.1 Carex pumila | reverse complement strand
TTGTAAAATCAAATGCTTGGTAAAGTATGTGTGAGGTTGATTAAATTGAGATAAAACGTTATGAACGTTTTTAAAACGTTGGTAACGTTTTATAATAATCAGAAGCCTCAAAAGAATCAAGTTATAACGTTATAACGTTATACAACCGTTATAACGTTTGTAAAACGTTAGAACGGTTATAAAACGTTATGTAACGTTTTCTAAGCTGTCAGAGAATTAAAACCCTAAATCGTATTTGAATAAAACGTTGGTAACGTTTGATAAAACGTTGGTAACGTTTTATGTCAAACAGCTCATTTTTGAGCTGCCACTATAAATAGACTGAAGGGATCACTTTCAAATCTATCTCAGCCGACCCTAATCATTTCTAAAGCGATTTTCTGAGAGCTTAGCCTACTCCATTGTTGTGAGAGCTTAAAACTTCAAAATCCCTCAAGCAACCTCAAACCTACTTCACTAATCTTGATCTAGATTAGGTTAGAGTAATCTATTGAGTGTTTCTCTTGTTCTTGAGTAGCTTGTGTGACTTCCCTTGTTTGTAAGGGCTTGCCGGCTCAAACCTCGAGTTGCTCGTGTGACTTCCCTTGGTTGTAAGGGCTCGCCGGCACTCATCTCTCGTTGGTCGTGACTTCCCATTTTGTAAGGGCTCACGGTTCACAATTGTAATCCTTTCATATTGGGTAATAGAAAGGCGCACCTAGAAAGAGGTTGCGACGCCCCGGAGACGTAGGCCATTGTTTTGCCGAACTCCGTTATCATCCCGCGTGTCAATTTCTCTAAACTCATCTATTTACTTTCAATTGCAATTTAATTTCAGTTTTTGAGCAATTAGAGGTGCCCCTAAGTGCAACATTCTATAGCTGAAAAATTTTCAGGGAAATGCCAAAGTATAGTGTTATGCATGTTGATCGAAGCCACAACGAGCTGGCTGACTTTCTTGCTAAGAAGGGCAGAGTTGAAGGGTGGAATCATACAGGGTACATATTACCTATGTTTGGAAACTGATTTTTCTTGTAATTTTTGATATGTCATGTAGAGTAATCCTAGCTATCTGTAAAATGCTACCTTTGTGGGTGATCTATTAATGAGAATGCCTACGGGCTTTTGTTTGCAAAAAAAAAAAAAAAAAACTTTGTAACACGCTACAACTTCTTTCTAAATACTAAACTCGTTATTGTTAACTTTATTTTAGAGCTGTGTTCCTTACTAGCAATGTGGGTTCCAGCTTTGGAACACGCTACAACTTCTTTTTAAATACTAAATTTGTTATTCTTAACTTTCTTTTAGAGCTATGTAGGTTCTGTGGCAGACTTTCAAAAAATAGAGATCAAATACGGTGCTCTAAATAGTGCGTTATAGTGATGCAATAGCGGCGGTATAACATTTTCAGACCTTAAACGCTACGCTATGGGATAAAAGTGTACTATTTCAGCTACGACTGCTATAATAGCAATAGCGGTCTACTATCTACGCTACGTGCTATGGCACACCCTAATTATTTATCCATATTTGACTATTACCTAATTATTTCGTAATCCATATTTGACTATTTGACATTCAGTAGCGGTATTAAAATGATCTACACAGATATATATATATATATATATATATATATTATACAATAGTCAAATATGGATTATAAATAATTAGGCATGCATTATATATATACATATACATATATGTAGAATTGAGCTATTGTGCTTTGCAAATTAAAGATGTTGTTTTAAATTTTGTCTATATAATGTGATTTAATTAATGTTCAAACAATTAATAATGAAATGTTCAATATTATTTCATACTAAAATTTATTTGAAAATCAAAATTTTCATTTTTTAATATTTTTTTTACTAATTTTTAGATGGATATAAAATCACTATTTTCTTAAAGTCTATAACCTTCATAATAACAGTTATTTTCTACGTATCTAAAAAAATTGTACAATTTGATTTCTGAGCACATTTTATACCTATCTAAATGTATTTGAACAAGTTAGATCACACATTATTTTTTATATAGGGAAGATCTTTGCTGATTTTTATATGATATGAATTTACACTAGTGGAGAACATACAATTAGTGTCACCTCAAAAGACCGACACTAATACTTTAGTATCAGTCGATTACAAAAGGCCTAATAATTAGTGTCGGCTGTTTATAAACAACCAACACTAAAGTATTAGTATCGGTTGTTTATAATCAGTTGACACTAATACTTTAGTATTAGCTCGATTAGTGTCGCTCAATGTCTGACACTAATATCCATAAACAACCGATACTAATTCGAAGTTCTCCACTAGTGTTAATAGTTTAGATTATGTGTACGGGTGTATCATGAGGTCATATAACTGTTTTTGTGAATTCAAATTTTAAATTCCTCCTCACTGTTATTCCTGCAATTTATAATGCACACAATTAACTATTACATATAAGAGTTGGATTACACCACTTTGCAAATTAAAGATTTTGTTTTAATTCGGCGTTCATTTCTCTATTTTATACAGTCAAATAGTTGATCTGAACCACATTATAATGTGCAACGCTATCTTCTTTCGGATTTGTCCATTACCAGAAATGTCCTATTAAGAGTCAGAAATTTCACATAATGTGGTCAATAGTGTTAGTGCATTACCTTTCTGGCTTCATATCGGTGAGCTTTCCTATCAAGTGCTTTTTGGCTTTGCTATCATTTGTTACCTTTTCTACATGAGAAAGTAATATCCTAAAACCATTTTGAACAATACATGCACCAATAAAAAGAAAAGATGTTAAGAATCTATTAATTTGGTCCAATCTAATTCTTAATTTTCAAGTTATTGAATTATTTTAAAAAAAGTAATAATAATAATTTAATACTGTACTTTCGACCTCTCTAAGATTTCATTCGAACTCCACGGCCGATCGAGTATGGATGTCAATCCTAGTTGATAAATTTTGTATAATATTCGGGGTCAAACAGTGATCGTACAACAATATAGTATCCGAAAATTATTTAAAAGTATATCTCCCGAATGAAATCTTAAGTTTTCTAATATATAGAGATAGAATTTTGTTTGCCAGACAAATAATTTTACCAAGGTCGACAAAACTTCTGCAGTTTAAGCGAGATAAAATGTAATTATACTTTTCGCAATTCTCGTTCTCATGCTGTCAACTTGTCAAGCTTATACACCAGAAAATCACTGCTAAACGAGTTCATTTTGGCTCGAGACTGTTTGAGCAATAATTTTCAGCCATTTTTATTAATACCCTAAAAAAAAGTTAATTTTAAAACTACTTTCATGTTTGATTTTCTTTTAAAAATACTCTAACTGCTAGGCTCGCGGACGGCCCATTCTCCATAGCGGGCCGCCTAGCTCATGGGAGGGGGAGGGGGGTTTGGTCCCTAGAAGACCATCTATGGGCCAGGCAATCCGCTATGGAGAATGAGCTGCTCATTGACCTGGCGATCAGGACATTTATAAAAAAAAAAAAATCAAACATAATGATGATTTTAAAATTAACTTTTTTTTTAGAGTATTAATAAAAATGACCGAATAATTTTATAGTTGGAAAGCTAAATATCTATTTTACTTTATACAAAATTGAACTTCAATCCTACAAAATAATACAACGTATTAGAATGAGTACAATAAGTTTAAGATGTCGTAGACGGAACTGTAAAAAAATTCAGCTCCATTTTTTTTTTACGATTATGTCTATGAATCAAAATATTGACCTAATATTCAATATTATTTTATATTAATTCCTATAATTAAAAATTCTGCACTTGCATCTGCCAAGACTCTATGTTAATTAGCAGTAATGTCAATTTCTTTATCACTATTTCACATATATATTTGTCAATAGATATACACACCAAAGATTTAAATAGTGTTTATCGCGTTATAGTGTGCTGGTTGAAAAAACAACGCTATTTCCAAATAGCGCCGATAGTGTAGAATAGCGCACTATAACACCATAACTTTTATGGTCCGAAAATACTATCGCGGTGCTATAATACCGCTATAGCGCGCTATTTAGAACCGTGATACACACACATACGCGCATGTTCTGAGAATATGTATATAAGCCGCGCGTCGTAAATGGAAGTAATTGTAGAGGAGCAGGATCCAAGCAGTAGCTAGATAGATGGTTAGGTGAGTGCGTATCCTCTGAGATATCTCAAGTTTTGCGAGACCGACGTGTCCGGTGCCTATTCGGGAGTGATGTAGGTGTCAGTGTTATATGTGCTTTGAGATTCGTGCAGAACGTAGTTAAACGGTTGGGATATTAAATAAAGTCACGCAAAGTTTGAGATATCTCAGAGGATACGAATTCATGGTTAGGTTGGATCCATGATCCATGATCCATGACATCTGTGAGGCGGTATTCCGCGGTAATGATTGTGTTTGCATGCCAATTTGTTCAGTGGGCCCCATCAACTGCAATTCTATGTGGGCCCTCATAGCTTTCAACACTCCTGCTTTTTTAGCCTACGGGCAGTGATCAAAAAAAAAAAACACTCCTGCTTTTCTCTCTTCCCTTTTTAAGCCCCCTATCTGTCAACTTCAGTCCCTCTCTAAAAGATATCTCCCTGATTCTCTCTCTCTCTCTCTCTCTCACACATTCTGTCTCTCTCTGTCTTCTGAAATAGACATATATAGAGAGGCTCCAGTCTACTATTAAATTAATTAATTCAAATCTATTGCAAAAGTTCACTTTCGCAGTTTCGCTACTAGCCTACTACTACTGTGGCGCTCTCTCTCTCTCTCTCTTTCATACGGATCCATCTACACTGCGCCAAATTTTAAACACGTCACGGATCTTCTTTTTCTCCCTTAAATTTAAGATCTTTCAATTTGAGAACGTTGTAATTAATATCTCTTCTCTATTTTTATTTGATTTTGTACTTCCTGGTATTTGGATCTCGCTAACTAGTTAATATATATATCATCCATCTGCTGTCTGTAGAATGCATGCAGTCAAAACTAATATCAGAATCTCTGGTGAGTGAGTCTATGCTACTATGCATATTACGATTTGGTACCGTATTACAGCTCTATATTCGAGTTTTCAAATTCTAATGATCAATCCGAACCGTTCATCTTGTTCTCCATATTAATATGTGTTTGGAGACCAAATTTTATATTTTTTGAAACTTTTTACTATTTTTTTAGATTTATTGAAAATCACTGTTTTTGGATGGTCTAGAATTTTCAGATCAAGTGATTTTCTAAATATCTAAAAAAATAGTAAAAAAATTTCAAAAAATGTAAAATTTGGTCTTCCAACACATATTAATATGGAGAACAAGATGAACGGTTCGAATCGACCGTTAGGATTTGAAAACTTGAATATAAAGCCGTAACACGGTACCAAATCGTAATATGCATAGTAGCATAGACTCACTCATCTCTGGTTAATAAATGCTGACACACCCAAGTACGTACGTGTTTAAATTACTTGGTAATAATTAAGATATGTACAAAAGGATGAGAATGATTTGGTTGCGCCAAACAATCTCATTCCTGGTGATACTGAGTTCTAAATTATTCTAAATTTAATAAGTCCAAACACTCAGATTTAACGATTCATGTTCTTTGCTCATCAATTTCCACCAATCTAACGTTAATTAAACTATATCCAAACGAGCTATAAATATTAGCACTGTTAAAAGTATCTCAAGAATGTTGTTTCACTGAATAAAGTGTTAATTCAAACTTTTATGACATACTGACCTGGATATAAGTTGATGTCCACTCAGCAGTCAGCATATATATTAGACTTGTATCAGTCAGCTTACGTTGTCTCTAGGGTATATGCTTACTGCAAGACTGATCAGGTGTTTGTTTTGGCACAACAATTAGGAACGTATGCTTTGCAACTTTGTTTCATTAACATGAAACAGGCTTTTAGCCTTTTTTTCATAAAAGAAAAGCAGTCAGCATATTAAAACCAGGCACCATTTTTTTTTTAAAATGTAATATATATTGATGTTAAATTAGGATCAGTATATATGCAGTAACCTAGTTACATAATGTTTTAAATATGTAATTTATATTTGAAAAGTTTTATTGGACAACGTCAAACAATTCAGAATAAAGAAATTATAACCACATATATATATCGACACACTCTTCGACCTCCAAAAAAAAAAAAAAACCAAATTAGTCACTAAACCTATAACAGCAACGTTCCAAATTCTGATCGAGTAAAAGGATTGCTCTTAATTTGTGCCTTTGGTTTTCATGGACTCCCTTAAATGTGACTTTTTCATCTTGTGCCATATACTACAATTAATGAACCAAAGTTACTAAACTGCGATATATATTCACGAGACAACAGCTCTTTAATATATTGCTTAATTGCTTGTCATAAGCAAATTAACATCATTGCTAGCTATTAATGCATTTAGAGTCATAATTTTAGTAGTGTACAACGTTGCTTTTTAGCTTCCTCAACAAATACTGAGTAATAAGTTTGTTATGTGGAATTATAATAACCAAAGTTACTATAAACTGCTATATATTCACGAGACAGCAGCTCTTTATATTGCTTGCTTGTCATAAGCAAATTAGCATCATCGCAAGCCTAATATGCTGTTAATGCTAATATTCAAATTAACCCAAAATAACTAATTTAACTCTTTGTACGTGCATATATATCAGGATATTTTGTGCGACTTAACATGTTATTTTCTATTGTATCTTAAATTATTCAGAAAATTAACTTGCATTTCCAAAAAAAAAAAAATCTATGTTCTGATTGCTAGATGTTTTTATAAAAAAAAAAAAAAGTTAGAAAAGTATCTTGTTCCATAGTGTTAATTATTTCTTCAATAAAAAAAAAATTGAGTGTTCCATAGATACGCTTTATGTCAGTTAGAAAACTAGATTACTCCTTCCAGCAAATAAAAGGGAGTATACCAGCATCAGATTAGAAACCAGAAAAAAAAAAAAAAAAAAAAAAAAAAAAGCGATCAGTAGCAACTGTTATCATCATGTAAATGAGAACTAAATCGGATGTTAAGAAGAGAATCATTGACTCATGGAATTTGATACCGATACACGCTTCACTACTATAGAATAAGTTATTGTACACGGACATAAACAAGAGAGCTACACAGATTTCCTGCTGTGTGGAATGTGAGGATGTAGAAATCCCTGAATATTTACACACAGATATTTACCCGTGTGCGATTATTGAGAGCTACACAGATTATTACATAAACAACCGTGTACAAACGCTTGCCAGCGTCGCTCTCAAAATAACGGTGCTACACGGATTATTACATAAACAGCCGTGTATCATTACTCTTTCTACACGGATATTTAGCTAAATGTCCGTGTACAATTACTCTTTCTACACGGATATTTAGCTAAATGTCCGTGTAGCTCTCTTATTTTTTTTATATATTTAAATACCTTTCTACACAGACATTTAGCTAAATGTCCGTGTAGCTCTCTTATTTTTTTTATATGTTTAAATACCTTTCTACACGGACATTTAGCTAAATGTCCGTGTACGATTACTCTTTATACACGGATATTTAGCTAAATATCCGTGTAGCTCTCTTATTTTTTTTTATATGTTTAAATACCTTTCTACACTGACTTTAGTTAAATGTCCGTGTAGAATTAATTTTTTTTCCAATTTTTTTTAATGTTTAAATACCTTTCTACATGGACTTTAGTTAAATGTCTGTGTAGAATTGTCCTTTTTTTCCCATTTTTTTTTCAGTGGCTAGCTTTCAATTTTGTTAGCCATTTAAAATTAGAATTTCAAAACAGAGAAACATTAAACAGAGGTCTTTTAAACTCATAATTTCAAAACTATACAACAGTATAAATAATTTATGTACACTAAATTATACAAATTCATATTGAGCATTACAAATTTTAAATTAAAACTGTCTTGTCCACATACATCTGACATCGTCGATCTGCTCCTTGGTGTAACACTTTTGCTTTGGTCCATACTACAATTATAATTTGGTATTAGTTAGTAACAAGAAAAAGTAGAAGATTACAATTCATGCAACATATATATATACAAAGCCTTTTGTACATGCAATCTCATGTGATAAAGCATAACATATACTCCTCAGGATCTAATACAATGTTTGTATAAAAGTTATATCATTACTACTTAGTAACCACATGATCAAGTTGTTCTCCATATTAAATTGTGCTTGGAGACCAAATTTTACATTTTTCTGAATTTTTTTATTATTTACTAAGCCACTTTGAAAACAGCTGATCCAACGGTGGCTTCTGATTTTACTGTTTTGTTAAATCACCGTTGGATCAGCGATTTTCAAAGTAGCTTAATAAATAGTAAAAAAATTCAGAAAAATGTAAAATTTGGTCTCCAAGCACAATTTAATATGGAGAACAACTTGAATGGTTCGGATCGACATTTTGAACTTTAAAAATTAAAAAACAAATTGGCAGCACCAAAACTCATGAACTACCACTTTGATCTTAGCCAACCTCTATATATATATATATATATATATATATATATATATATATATAGTATGGCTAACGCGCTTCCTCTAGTATATCGACAATATGCTTCCGACCTTCAAAATTTATTGAATCAGCTTCAAATGAAAAATCTAAACCGTTCAAACCAATGTCTTTAATAAGAGCTTCGTTTCCATATAAAAAATTTTATGTTTCAAATTTATTTACTATCAAGTCAAGTGGTCAAAATATGAAGGATTTTGTGCTAATTTTAATGCACTATTTTGCTCATTTTTTGACCACTTGACTTGATAGTAAATAAATTCGAAACTTAAATTTTTTTTTAATATGGAAACGAAGCTCTCGTTAAGAAGATTGGTTTGAACGGTTCAGATTTTTCATTTGAACCCGATTCGATAGATTTTAGAGGTCGGAAGCATATTGTTGATATACTAGTGGAAGTGCGTTAGCCGTACTCTTTATATATATATATATATATATATAGGACTTGGATACCGTGCTATGGGTAGCTAAGAGGCCTCTCGTGCTACGGCTCAATATTCAACTTTTCAAAATTCTAACGGTCAATCCGAACCGTTCATCTTGTTCTCCATATTAATATGTGCTTGGAGACCAAATTTTACATTTTTTGGATTTTTTTTTACTATTTTTTTAGATTTATTGAAAATCGTTGTTTTTCAGACAAATCTGGACCATAAAAAACAGCGATATTCAATAAATCTAAAAAAATAGTAAAAAATTTCCAAAAAATGTAAAATTTGGTCTCCAAACACATATTAATATGGAGAACAAGATGAACAGTTCGGATCGACCGTTAGAATTTTGAAAAGTCGAATATTGAGCCGTAGCACGGGAGGCCTCTTAGCTACCCATAGCATATTAGCCAAATCCTATATGTGTGTGTGTGTGTGTATTTGTTGTCTATGATACCTACCCTGCCAATTTATATATGGTCTCATGTCAGATTCATAAAATCAAACTAAACTTAGTAATATATTATTATCCCAATGAGGAGGGTTCAAATGCATTCAAATTTTTGTGCACCCAAATGCATCCTATCTTTCAAATCCTTCTCCGTTTTCAAAGTCCGAATAGTCAATCTGAACCGTTAGATGTGATCTATATATTAAGATGTGCATGGAGACCAAATTTTACATTTTTTGGAATTGTTTACTATTTATTAAACCATTTTGAAAATCGCTGATCCAATGGTCTAGAAAATGTAAAATCAGCGATTTTGAAAGTGGCTTAATAAATAGTAAAACAATTCCAAAAAATGTAAAATTTGGTCTCCAAGTACATCTTAATATATATATATCGCATCTAATGGTTTAGATTAACTATTCAGACTTTGAAAACAGAAAAAAAAAAGATTTAAAAAATAGAGTACATTTAGAAAATTTGAGTGCATTTGAACCCTCCTCTATCCCAATTCATGGTAACTTGTATGATCGTTAAGCGGGCAAATTGCTATGGAAATAATTATCAGTATTTATACTAATATAAGAAATATTGAGTGAAATGTAAGAGGACTGTTTTGTGCTGCAATTAATGTACTTTTCGGACATTGGACATAATTTATTAGGGAAATAAATCTGCGTGTAGGATCGCACTTCTTGCGATTCTAATCTCAATCGTTTATATATTTTGAGATTCATGTACAAAAACTCTTTTTTCTTTTTAAGATTCGTATAATGTAATAAATGAAGGGTTAAAATTGAAATCGCAGGACCCTGCGATCTGTAGAATCACAACAGATTTGCTTCCATACCATTAGACCGCCCCGATTCTCTTTACTTCCAAATATTACACGTATATAGGATCCGTGCCAGTGTTAGTAAATAACGGTATGCAGTTGTCGGACGGACATGGTACTGCCAAATGTTTAATCAGGAATAATCTAGAATCGACCAAAAAAATTTATAATAGTTTAATCACGCCAACGACTAATCGGCCAATTAATCATTCTAAACGGATGTTTTTTTACAACACTGAGATTCCGAGCACACTTGATTCACATGATCTTACAGCTGTTCGAGATGTTCAATCGGACCGAATTTGATCATTGGACTGCCCCCCATTATCTTTACTTTCACATATTATAAGTAGAATATGATATACATTAGAAATCATCGAAACGGCTAATCTTGCTGTCTGTAAAATCTAAATATGGATTAATTCATATCCAATAAATCAATCAGTGCACAATATGTAGTATCATGGACATTTTCTTGTATAACTAGCGTATACATGCCACTAGCGTCCACTACATATTTATTTTCCTTCTTTTCCTATGAGAAACAATTGCAGAATATATATTTGTGGCCTTTTTTTTTCCTATGAGGTAATTTAAATAGGACTTGGCCCACAAGAACCCTTCAAATACCCGGAAACCCCCTCTCTCTCTTCACACTCTAAGTCTTTAACCGTTGAACTCTCTCCATATCCTCTTCTCTTTTCTTACTCAATGGACCCTTTCCATTACCATACCCAACCCCAACCTCAGGTTCAACCGACACCCCACCAGGAGGAGAAATGCAACATCACAACCAAACCCCACCATCAAAATAGCAGCAGCAACAGTAACAGCTACCTCTGCCGACAGACCAGCACTCGCTGGATCCCGACAAGCGAGCAGATTCGTATACTGCGGGACCTCTACTACAACTGCGGTGTGAGGTCGCCTAACTCTGAGGAGATCCAGAGGATATCAGCCATGCTGAGACAGTACGGCAAAATCGAGGGGAAGAATGTGTTCTATTGGTTCCAGAACCACAAGGCACGGGAGCGCCAGAAGAAACGCCTCACGGTTGAGGTCAATGGCATCGAAATGAAGCCTAATGGTAATGGCTTGCTTTCTCCCGGTGCACTCACGCCAACTGTTGGTACGGATGCATGCTGGTTTTCATATAACTTTGATTTGTGTGTGTGTGTGTGTGTTTAGTTTAGATCGTATACATGTTAAAAGAGAATGCATCTTTGAAAAAGCTATGTTTCAATTTCATGTTGTTTATGAATGCTAGATTAATGCTCAACAACATTAAGATAGCATGTGCTTATTATTTGCCTCCTATCAAAATAACAATATATATATATACACTACAAATTACTCTCTCCGTCAAGATAAAGGGAGAGAAACGGGATTTTAATATGTTATATTGGTTAACTTTGTGACCTCTCTCCTCTTTCAATTCTTATACTCAACAGCCATAAAGCTAGCTAGGACTGCTAGGTTATGATTTGTGTTCATGCATGTCATTCTTGTTATTTCTTTCAATTACTCTTGTATGTGTTCTCTCTTCTGAAGCCATTATTATAATTCTTATTCTGGTACAGGTGTCTCAACTCCAAGTTCTTCTGCATGTTTGTACGGAGTTTCACCAACAGAAAACATTACCTACACTGGCCCCATGCTTACAGAAAGAAACCTCAACATCGTATGTTATCCTTTCTAAAGTCTAAACTACGTACAATGAATTAACTTCTTTTTTTTTTCTTTTCTAGAAAATTTATATTTGAATGTTAGTAGTTAGTACGTGACCAATATTACTTCAAGGATGAAACGTACATATATCAAGGAAAAAAATATATGCTAATTCAAAAGAAAAATTGATGGTTTTAATATTTTTTTATGGGTAGTGATCTGTTTGATTTTTCAGGAGTTCAACATGAATAGTAATGGTGAAATATCACACATACAAAACAGCAATGGTGGACTAGAACTAGAGATCCGCACGCCTCCATGGAAGATGCCATCTCATGCTGAACAATCTGCAGCTACAATTGCTGTAACTCGGGAACTCGAAACGCTGCAACTCTTCCCCGTCAAAAGCGAGCCTGAACCATCTGATGTGCAACTGCTCAACTTACCTCAAGAGCCTCCTTTCCCTTTTCCTCAATTCTCAAGTAATTTCAATTTTTGCAATCCTAACTTCTACTACCAGCACCAGTTACAGCAAGTGCAGTTGCAACAAAACCAGGAGAATCAATGCTCGTACTCCCAGCCTACTACAACTTCACTGGAGCTAACCCTAGGCTCCTATTTCTTCTCTCCTCCTTATCCCGGTCCAATGTGAGGAAATCTGAGACGTACTGGCATTATACTGTTTTGGTACTTTGCCTACTTACTGTTCTCTCTGTGAAATGAATAGCAGTCTATATCTATATAAAACTAACCCAGACTATCTGCTGTATGTGGTCTTCTGTGCTCTTTGTGAACTTCTGATTTGGTGATCTCTCTCTCTCACTAGATCTTTCAATCCTCTCTCTCTTTCTCTGTGTGTTTAGTTTGATAGCTTTTGTTACGCGACCTATGTGTTAGAATCGGATTTGCTGGGTCGGGATTCTTTTTTGGAGAAATTCAGATCTTCACTAGTCTCGTGCTGTAGCGAACTGTGCAGCGGGCCAAATAAAGCATATGTAATGTAAGGCACTTTAGACCTTTCACCTTTGCACTGGTGCAAACCAGCATTAAGTTAATTAACATTTTAAAGAATTGTGAGGGCAAGAATGAACTAATTTTAGTATTCTTAATTTCTTAGGCGTCTTCGATTTTGTCACTTGTCACTGTCTGTTTGAATATGAATATTACCTTTCAATTAATATTGTTCAGGAAGCTTTTATGGAACTAATTAGACGTACTTTATGAAGCTTTTTTTATGAATCATCGTTTGCAATTCCTCAGTATATAATTTTGGTGTATTTTATTTGATGCATGTCGTTGTGTAATGCCTATATTTTATTTTATTTTATTGTTGATTATCCGTCCTTTCAAGTTCCGAGGCACTTGCGGTCATAGCCATATGAGGGCAAATCAGAAAGATTCTAATTTTTTTCTTTAAAAAATTGGCCTTTCATACTTTGAGATCCGGAAGGATCTATTCATGTTTTCCCATAAGTTCCAGAAAATAAATAACAATTGGATTGCGCTTTTTTCTATGTTGCAATCAGTATATTCCCTGGGTCCTGCTCTCCAAACACCGTAATCAGAGCGCGGGTATGGTATGATATGGTATATATTCATTCATTCAAGTTTGTTCAAGAAATTCTGACAATTCGTATGCTTTTCACAAGCATTTTAATTAATATTTGTCTTATTATAAACATTTTTTTTTATGAACAAATGAGCAATATTTGTTTTATTATAAACAATATTTCAGCAGCCTTGTGCAAATGAACAAATATTTACATAGAAAATTATAAAATAAACACAAGAACATGACAAATTATAAACAATATTTTATGTGCGTAGCTTCAACCTGTCTACTTTACCGGCTGAAAATAAACTTTTTTCATAGATGTCCAGTATAACAAACATGATCCCATGCAGCCATAACCAATGTTTCACGCGATGTGGCCACCAGAGAAAGCAACCACTGCAAATATATTTTCACGGATAGTCTTCCTAATTATTTTGGAATGAACATATTTGCATATTATTTGTCAATAAAGTTGGATGTACTATTGAGAAATAACTTCATGTTGTCTGTAATCGATCAATGTCTACCACTGGCTCCGAAACGAAAACATCTGTCAATACTGTCTTAGATTGAAGTGAAGCCTTCAGCAATTCCAAGCTCTACAAATGTAGAAACTCATCAGTCTTTACTAAACTAATTAATAAGAGCTATATTCGCCTTACAGAGGCTAAATATATATACTATGGACCACATTTAGACCAAACAATACTTTTCAATCTAAATTACCGAGCCTGCACAATTGATCTACAAAATTTAAACTATGTCATTGTGATCCTCAGTTATGCATGTTTTCCCATGCAGTACTCTGATTTAAATGAAAATCACGAACGATGGAAGTTATCTTCCTTAATTGTAATTTATAATCTAGTTAATAAAACTTGCAAGGACATGAAAAATTAAGATATGATGGATTATTAATCAACCACCTCTTTCCTCCCGAATTCAACGGTCATTTCGCAAAGCATAGATACGTCCTTCAGTTGAAATTTCTTAAGCAACGCGATAGCAGATATAGTCGACATGGGCATCATGGATAGATCATCCATTACTAGGTATGTGATTGGTCCCTTCACGTAACCAAATTTGCCGCTGTCTACCTTTGGTTTCTCTAGAAAGTTCATCTCCGTCCCCATGAGTTGGCGACAGTTGGGGCAATGCATCCCTCCTACGTCTGTCATATATAACGGGTTCCCTCTACAGGTATGTACCGTGCCTGAACACCTGGAATGATTATGTATGTTCGCCTAATCAGTCTTTATGAAATGTTAATCTTATTTAAATTGATATTCTTCAAATTAGTTATATGGGAACTGCTTAACGTGTCACCAAGATTGTCTTTATTGTTGTGCCTAGCTAAACAAGATTTATACATATAAATTGCTGCGCTGACTTGAAATTTAAGAAAGTAAAATTAGAGGGACAAGAAATAAAAAAAAAAAAACTATACATATATAGACACAAATGCTACGAACCTATAATATCTCTTAGGCGGTGGTGTTGCAAGAGCCGGTGAGTCAGGCTCAAGGAGGGAGAGAGACACTGTAGGCAACCTTGGTTTGAGGAGTACATCACGATCTGACAACATCAAATACGATTCATTGAGATTCTGAATACTAGAGTAGATGGAAGTGAATGACCCAGGGATCTGCTCTTCTGTCAGAAGATGCACTACCAGGCCGAGAGGGATTCTAAGGAGTCCAAGGAGGAAATCAAGTGCCTCCTTGCCGGCCTCCGCAAACAGGACCCGGTTTGAATGCTGGTCCACCAACAGCTTTAGTTGGAGCTTTGGAGCTGACAGCCCTTCTTTTTCTTTTGTGGTCATGTTTTTCCTTCTTTGTGGGGCTGAGAGGAATTAATTGTGGGTTTTAACTTAACAACAAGAGGGTGTTTTATGAAGGAAATAAGGTAGGGTGCATTGAGAGGAAAGGATAGTTTTTTTCTTGGATGATTTGCTATTCTTTTCTTTGCTACGGAAGTCAAGTTTTCTATCTTTCTAAACATTATCTTGGGATAAAAAGGTATCACATTATATAGTGTTTCAAGAATGCAGCATGAATTAACAGTCACGTTGTCTTCCGGAGTTGAAAGTTAAGTTTTTTAACTTTTGCTCTGGAAAAAATCAATTTCTGGCAAGAAAAATCATTATATAATTGAAAAAGAGAGAACAAGTGACTATATTACATAAAGTACTTGCAAGAATAAAGAAAAGTTTTTTTTTCCATCGTGACATTAATTAAATTGTTTTGCTCAATCTAAATTCCAGGTGAGTTCCTTTCATGCATCATCAGGAATCTCCCGATTGGAAGATAAATGATTTAAAATAAGAGAAAAGGCTCTCGTTCATAGTTTGTTTACAAACTTTATCTCAAGTTATCCAGTTTGCCTTCCAAACTACTTTTGACGGTTCTCCCAAACTAACTTTCCGTTTAAAAAAAAATATCTACAAAACTGATCGCTCTCTTCTTCAATCAATTAATCTACAAAAAAATAAATCTGATTAGTCTCTCTCAGATAGCGAAGGAGATCAAGGTGACCACTGCTGCCCCCGTCTCCTTCACACTCTGACTGCCATACACACGAGATCCACACCAAACGCTCCGGTCAAGCCATCTCCGCCCAGTCAGATCGCCATTGTTAGATCTCACATCTACATAGAGATCGACCGCCTCCCATTGGAAGGCGAGACCACCTCCACCCAGTCATGCTGCGCGCTTACTTCACGATGATTCGACAAAACAAATCTATTTGTCTCTGTGTCATCATTCTCTCTTCTCTTGTTGTTCCTTCTATCTACATGTGCTCCCTCCGATCAAGGTCACATAATTTCATTTGAAAGTAGAAGCCCTTCCCACAATTTATCAGATTGGGTTAACAAAAGTAGTGAATAGATGAAAATATTTGCTTCAATCAAGTGCTGCTTCGATTTCGGCTTGCTACATATAGTGCATGCATTGTTTTAAGTTTCAATAAGAAATATTGCACATTATTTTCTTAGATTAGTCAAAATTTTCTTACTTAAATTTTATAAAATAAAGTAAATGTCCTCTACTAACTTTTGTCAGAATTTGCAATCAATCTGAGTTTGTGACGGAGTTTAAGTGTAATTTGATTGATCTATTTGTCTTTTCTATTTTGATCATTTTGATTTGGATTTTCACGTCATGTGCAAATAATGCAACGAGAGTAGAGATTCATATGAGTTTCTATTTGTTTAATTTTTGTATTTCTTATTCCTTTTGTGTTTTTCGTTATGCATCATGTTATCAAACTATGTGTTTGATTTGTCAAATTAAATTAATAGTGGGATAGATTTTTATCTAGATCCAATGAATATCATGTAAAAGGAATATATATAACACTATAACAGTGTCGTTTCATGAGTAGACTGAAATGGTATATACAATAGTTATATCTACCTTGTTACAGTTGCTTAAAGTAGATAGTAATCAGATCTATTATTTGATTATGCATTGATTTGTTTTTTATAACTTGTTTCGTAAATGATATGGATTAATTTTCAGGATCATCGAGAGATGCAAATCGAGCTGATACATATTTTCAATTTTGATAAGACTAAACCTCACGTTTCATAATTTCAACTATCATATATAAAATTACTGATGCATGATTTATTCTACTAGCATTCGATCTAAGAATTATGTTACTAGCGTCTGATCCCCAATTATCATTTGAGAATTCTGAATATAAAGAAATTTGCAGGATCTATCTAATATATAGGTTTAAAAGATCTATACAATATTTGACAAGATCTATCTAATATATTTACAATATTCGCTAGAGCTCAAAGGAGGAATAGGTTCGGGCCTTTTTAAGGTGATCCTAGTTGGAAAGGTCGACTAGATGCCAATGTAGCACTGTCTAAGGAGCAATAAGGAGGTTGTAATCTTCTTCCTCGCAACTGTTGAAATTCACAATAACTGTCGGTCCAGCCGCTGCTCTAACCACTAAGATAAAAAGAGACAATTTGATAGAGGTGATTAGGAGCATAACCGGGTTATTTTATAGTAGTCACCTTGTAATTTTACAATATACATCTTGTTGGACAGATATATTTGTGTGGTGAATATTATGGTTGTGTTGAACAGATGCTGTTGAACTAATGTGTTTTGTTGAGCAATTGTGTATTATAGTTTGGAATTGTCATATTTCTAGTTAAGATGTGTCAGTTTACAGTATTGAGCTATTGTTGTTTTTATTTTTTGTCTTTTTATTTTGAATGTTCTGGATGTTGTATATATGCAATTGATTTATAATTTAGATATAGCAATTTTACAGTATTGGTTTTTTATAGGTTGTATATTTTGAGCAATTGTGTATTACAACACTTTTACAGTATTGATTTATAGTTTAGATATAGCAATTTTTGTATTGAGCTATTGTTTTTGTAGTTTAAGTTGACAGTTTTATAGTATTGAAATTTTATATTTTTTACATTTTGTTTTATCGTTTTTATTTGCTTATTTTACATTATTAAAATTTTATAATTTTTACGTTTTGTTTTCACAGTTTAAGTTCACAGTTTTACAGTATTGAAAATTTATATTTTTTAAATTGTATTTAATAATTTTCATCTGTTAATTTTACAATGTTGTAAATTTATAATTTTTACTTTTTGTTTTCACAGTTTTAGTTGACTATTTTATAGTATTGAAAATTCATATTTTTTTTAACATTTTATTTTATCGTTTTCATATGTGAATTTTGCAAGTCTGCAATTTTGTAGTTTGTACATTTTATTTTTATAGTTGAAGTGGTCTATTTTATAGTATTCATTATTTTGATGATTTATTTGTGTGTTCATTAAATAGAGAAAAAAGAATAAAAAAAATATTCGAAAATTTTAATTTTGCCTTTTTTATCACATTTTTTGTCAAAATAACTGCAAATAACTAACACTAATTGCCAATAACTTCCTATAACTGCAATTTTCGAAAGTACAGTTTGAAAGTACTTTTTTTGTCATGTTGTGCAAGTTGCAATTTGTTTCTAACTATTATGGAACCATTTCAAATAGTTGCTAGATGTTTTGTGATTAACTAATAGTATGTGATATATTGTATAAATATATAGCATGTAGAAATAGTTTTACAGTATTCGTGCAAGTCAAATATGTGGACAATTAATGGTGAACAAATGTCTATTGACAATTAGACAATTATACGCTTACTTCAAATAAATATTCAAATATTGCAATGACCCTGACATTTTTTTAACAAGTCAGAGGATTTGTTTATTCTCTAACTAACAATTAGCGTACTCCAACATTATTATTCTCTAACGAACAATTAGCGCACTCCAACATTATTCTCTATCTAACAATAGCGCACTCCAACACTAAGCTCAGCACAATAGCAAACTATGTCAAAATACATCTAAAAGAATGAAATATTCCCCTAATAACCTAGATATAATCCTTACTAAATAAAATTGCAATTTTCAATATTCACATGTAAGAACCAACATATATATATATATATATATATATAGAGAGAGAGAGAGAGAGAGATAGGCTAATATGCTTTCGGTAGTACTTCGGCCGAAGTGCTACCGGTCCAATTTTTTATTTTTAAAATTCAAACGGTCGATCCAAACCGTTCATATTAATATCTGCTTGGAGACCAAATTTTATATTTTTCTGAATTTTTTTACTATTTATTAAGTATTTTACAAAATTGTTGATCCAACGGTGGCTGCACAAAACAGTAAAACCGTTGGATTAGCGATTTTCAAAGTGGCTTAATAAATAGTAAAAAAATTCAGAAAAATATAAAATTTAGTCTCCAAACAAATATTAATATGGAGAATAAGATGAACGGTTTGGATCGATCGTTTGAATTTTAAAAATCAAAAATTAAACCGGTAGCACTTCGGCCAAAGTGCTACCGAAAGCATATCAGCCTATCTCTTTCTCTATATATATATTCACACATGCAGTTAGTGTCTAGAAAAAAACACACACGGACCAAGATCGAAACGCCCGAGCCGTGGACCAGACCGAGTCAAGGGACAGGTCTAGCAAAGATGAGGGTCAAATTTTTTCACTAGACCTGCCCATACCCGGACTAGACTAACTCGAGACCTGGATCGAACCATGAAGAATCAGATTCGGACTGGAGTAAACCCCCCCTAAACTCGAACCAAACCCCCCGGACCCGGACCAAACCCCACAGACCCAAACAAAAACAACCCAGTTCTGGCCAGAAACAGTCCAGCTCCGGCAAGAAATAGAACTGTTTCGTCCAGGAACTACTTAATCTAAATACAGTAATTCAGGATAGCCCAAAACAGAGGCCAAAACTGAATTTTTTTTGTTAGTTTAAATAGATTGACTTTGAATTTTAGTAGATTTATTTTATGTTCAATGAACTGAAACAGACGTCTTGCAAATATTAAAGATGATAGATTTATTATTAAAGAGGTTAGACTTATTTTTAGATATGTTAGATTTTAATATTTTATGTTAGATCTATTTTTAAATATTTTATATTTGTTTTTAAATATGTTAGAGATGTTAGATTGGGATTTGAGAAAAATAAATGAATTCATATACTATGATGTAACATAATATTTTTGTTTAAATCTGATCATCTGATCATCTGATCATTATTATGCACAGATATTAAAAGAGTTTGTGTATCATCTAGGATCGGATTTAAACATAAATGTTATCTTAGCTAAGAGAATAGGGATTCTCTATCCACAACTATCTGAAATTAATAAATCAGGACCGTCCTTCACTTATCGGATGGCATGGAAGCTTGATATTTACTAATTACTTAATGTATGTACAACAATAAATATTAAAAAAATCCAATTTTTTTGTACATCATATATGGCTAGATAATACATATAGATGTCATTTTTATATAATTTCATCATTATATGACTCTTCAAATTTAGAAAATACGTTCTGACCGTTCATTTTCACGCGGAAAATCAACGGTCGATCTGCTGTGAAATCATTTCAAATCTATTTTAAAAAATAATCAAGGGAGAACATTGAACATAACCAACATAAAAGTTTGGAATATTTATCATGTATGAGTTTTGATCCAACACGAAGCGTTTATGGGCATATGATGCTTCATTTTTTGATTAACTAGATGGATGAGTAAATAAAAACAAATTTTGATCAAACTTGAGTGCAAGACAAGAAATGCATTGCTCTTTAATTTAAATGATTCTGATCAACCAATGGACGACGTATTCCCGTGTGTCTTCATTAACTCACAAAACAAAAGATTATGTTTCATGTTCATGCATAGAAGATGTTATATATGCAACATGCATGTAATGTTATATAATTTAATATGTCAAGATTATTTAATTAAGCAATAAATATGTTATAACGTTAATTATTACATAAATTTCATAATTATAATTTTCATTACACAATATTTTATAAAATTATACCCAAATTTTGTTGTTAATTGACTAAATTTCACTAAATGTTTTCACAAATACTAACACATGTTAAAGCGGCAAATTATTATAAAATTTTATAAAATTAATAATTGTAAATATGATTTGGTCACAAAAACCCTAAAAGAAAATGAAAATCATTTTTAATTTTTTTTCGACTTTACAAATTTGACAACTTAATTTATTTTATCAAGTATCAAGAATTGTATGACATGATGACATGATGCACCTTTGTTTTGACGACATGATGACATTGATACGGACTATGTCCTGATAGGACTTGAGATTCGTAATGGGTTTTGTGACTGGGCATGTACGTATGTGTTATGATCCGTCTCGGAAAGACGGTCAAGAATTTCTAAGTCGGAGTTTGGAACCGGAGAATAGTTGTGAGACACTATAACTCTATCATATGTCGTGTTTTAAGTAGTGAAAGTGATCCCCTATTTAATGGAACTGTTCACCTTAAATAGTCTCATCCAACTCTGACATTCCGCGTTATCAGAACTGTCAGAGAGGATCGTAAGCCAACTCTGGGCAAAACCTTGGATCGAAATGCTCTCATCTCGGGTTAGGTCGTGTAACTAGGTCACATATATTTATTCCATCTTGGGCCTTTTGTTTGTCTTTGGATTGATCTCATTGAGATAGCTTTCAACCAAAATTCTCATTTGTGGCTCAATGTTGGTTCTATAAGGACCTTGGGCACATGGCCCTATCCAACATGATATCAATTTGACGGTTATTTGATTCACCTTTGTTCCTGCTATACATCATGTCATTTTATCAAGTATCAAGTATTCACCTTCTAATTTACAATTTATGTAAAATACTCTTATACTTTCAACTATTGCATGAAACCGAAGTAGCTTTTTGCATATCTTTTATTCTCTGTTTTATCTTTTATAGAAGAGGTGGCAGAGCGGCCTCTTGTTTATCTGGCTTGGTTTCCCTAGTCATGAATCATTGGGGGCTTAAAAGAAATCCGGGTTGATGGCCCTCGTCTTTTCCTACCATTTCACCTGTCATACATGATGGATGGAATCTATATTTGGGCCAATGATACCCTTTGTCTTTTATTATCTACAATTGACGGGATCCATTTTCATGTGGAGGTCCACAGTTGGTCGGTGAAATGGGGAAAGAAAAACAACATCAGGATAGTTCATAAAATTAAAAAATATTAAAAGGTAAGAAAATAATATTAGAAAACAATGATAACGTAATAAGTCACATGATATGATCAAATTAGTTTGTATGACGTAACGTGTCATTTTTTATTTGATAGAAATTATGTCATGCATCATGACGAAATTCTTGTGACTAATTTTATTTGGTGTGTTATCCGGAGCACTTTCACAACTTCTTCATCTGATCATAACACAGATCTCTTCGAAATTGAAAGGTGCAAATAGATAGGTGACGCAATCACTCTTTCCTCCAAAATAATTCATCTTATTTGTCTCCGCATGAAAATTCAAATATTTGTTGTTGAAACTTGAAACAACCTCGCAAAGTCATTTCTTTTATTTTATTTTCCTTTTTTTTTTTGGCAACTGCACATGCAAATATTAATTCTACTAATGCAACTTTCAAATTAAAAAATAGAAATGCACTCTTCAAGTTTCCAATCAAACAACACGCGCAACTTGCAAGCAAGTACAATCCAATTTACAGTTAATTTGACAATGTTAATATGACACTCCTGCAAAATAAATATTTTATCTGCCAAAAAAGAAATAGCAAAGACTTTTGGAGTTCACAATGAAAAAGGCTTTGCGTACACATCAAACGGCTCACTGGCCGTTAATTGTGGCTCCTGCAAAAATAAATTTGTAAATTATTGTAGTTTTTTTTAAGCATGGATGGATTATTTTATTTTATTTTTCAAAGGGACAAGTTCAATATTTAACAAAATTATTGAGACTTTATTTGCTTAAATACAAAAGATGGATTGCGAGCTTAAATTTTAAATGTCAAAGAGAGCAGAAAGAAGACTGAGAAGATGAAAGCTGCAAATCATATCATAGGATTTGGTCTGTTTTGAAAAAAAGAGACAGAAGTCAAGAGAAACTTTACAGCTCAAGCCTATTGCTACCCCCTTACCAGTGTACCAAAATCTGAACAACCAACAATAAAATTTCCAAATGGTTCTAGGAGAATTTAGTAGGATTTTTCACCCTGATTCAAATTTCTTTTGGGTTATCTCTTATCCAATTTCATAGCAGAGATGATGACATAATGTGTTACTGGTCTGGGCTGATATCAATCCCTTGTAAAATGGTATGGTATCTTTAGATAATTAATGAGCTTTACAAAATTTAGTCAACAAATTGAGAGGGAATTAACCTGTCTCAGTCCATGTAGCACAGTCTTACGATGTAATAGCAAAGTTAAAATAGTAGCTACACGACCCACACCATCCAGCAAGTTGGCGTTTCTAATAGTAGCCTTCATAGAATTTATTAAGGTTCCATATGTGGTTGCTTGACCCTCTTCAATCGCTTGGATAAAGGAAAATGTCATGGCACCTGTTGAAGTGACCTTTGACAGAGCCTGGCAAGGTATTGCAAAAGCTTTTAAGAACATTTATGTGGGCAATTGCGAAACATTAGAAACAAAAGAATATCAATGTGAATTCGTAAAGCCTAGTACTGGTAAGGTATCGCTTCTGGGACTGATTGATGAATTGGATACCTCAATCAAAACACAAATAATCAAGTTGAAAACAAGCAAAACAAGATAATCCTTTTGGTACTAGTCATTACTTAAATAATTACAGCAAACTGGTATCGAGTGCTCATTGATTGTTTTCTGAAAAAAGGATCAAAATAGCCAATTCATACCACTGTATCAGCAGAGGTTTGATTATCATCACAGCCACTGAAGCAAAAGACTTCTCCACCACTGGTACCTTTATTTTGTCCATTTTTCGGCCTGTGGTCCTCCCAACTGTATTGCCCACTCCTGTAATAATTTCACAAGTGAAAACAACTTGAATCACTCAACCTTTCTATTGTATATAACTTAACAAATAAAATCAAATAAATAGAAAAAAAATGGTGAAATTAACTGACGCGGTCATTTTACAAAGGAAAGGCAGATCCAAAACAGTCCCACTATGGCATGCATCTACAATGGCATGAAGCTTGGCCCCACGTGGCAGTGGATTCACAATAGTTTCATTTATCTCATCATCTATAATCATTCCTTCTTCCTCAAAATCCACAGGAAGAATTGTTTCGTCAAACCCATCGATCTCATCACCATTTTCATCTTTCTGTTGACCGCCATGTCCAGAATAGTGGAACACCAAGGAGTCGCCAGCCTGGCACCCATGCACTAGCCAGTACAAAGCCATGCGTATGTTCTTCTTGGTAGGTATTTTGTACGGATCAGTTTCATCATCTACATCTCAACTTTCATATAATGGTGAGGTTAATATCATAATTTTATTACATGGATATTAATTTCCTGTCATCAAATCAAGTATCACCCAGACCAAACTATTGTAGTGAGGATTATTAGTCCGGACATTTGACGATGTGACTTTTGCAAGAAATATGATGGCTTCAGATATGTGTTACAATGTCGTTTTTTTAAGGCTTAAATGTCCCCACGTGGTATCAGCTGGTTTGCAACTGGTGCAATGAATACCCTCCCAGGACACTGACTGTCTGACAGCATTTTTTTTTTTATCAAGGATATCCATCTGTTTACCACTAATTCCCTCATGATGCGTAAAATCTCCATTTTTTTCATCTCAGCAGCAAGTTTATATACATGAGAATTCAAAACATCTTCAAAATTTTATCTCCAATTTGTCTCTAAATTAAGTGATTTATGGAAATAAATAATGGTAATACGTTTGATATCAGAACCTCCTGATCACTGACACAAAGCCAAAACTCTGCAACCTTTTTACATCCACATAGGAAAGTAATATTGTTCATGTCTGCTTGATTGTTC
Organism: Carex pumila; assembly: GCA_033356055.1. Lineage (NCBI taxonomy): Eukaryota > Viridiplantae > Streptophyta > Magnoliopsida > Poales > Cyperaceae > Carex > Carex pumila. Next base: position 58,757 of record JARJHM010001040.1, on the reverse strand, counting down.
TGAGATCAAAATAAATTTACTCATTCCTTTTTTTTTTTTGATAAAAAAATTTACTTATTCAATGTTGAAACGTTTTATACAAAAATGGTGGCACTTGTTTGATTCGTATACCTGTGAAAGATCTGAAGCCAAGATAATAATTATCACCAATTGACTACCTTTGTTAAAAATCTATCTTAGACAAAAAAAATGTAAGATATTAATTCTAGCTTACATTTATTCGATTTCTTTGAACAATCGCTGTAAACAACTATCAAATTCTATAATGTTTTTAGAAATTCTCCATCATATGGATATGGTCCATGTCAAGTTCAGCCCAATTTGGAATTGGTAATCACCATCCAAAGGCGTTAAAACCAAACTACTGAATGTTTCATATTGTTTGATGAATGAACAATTTTCTTTTAATTCGCCCAAATTTCACAGAAGCCATTTTCAACTTCTCAACAATTCTAATTTTTAGATTTGGACAAAATATTGTGTCAATTTTCAAAATTATCAGATAGTTGTAGCATAGAAATGGATGAACGGCATAACTACTATTAATGTTAACTTTGTATGTTAAAATATAACAGAATGTTAGCATTATCCATGATGTACAGAAAGAAGCAGGGGACCCACCTGTCAGCATGAGAATTGACGACTCAGGAAAGTTGAATCGATTCACAAGCATATACTTCATACACTTGGCATCATTAAGGCACCCCTTCAGCTCGTACTCAGAGCCTTTGTATGAAATCCCACATATCACGGCCCTCTTACACCCCTGCGCTCTTGGTGGAGCTGGGGCCCAGGGCACTGACCCGCTGTACGGCGCCGGCGCATAGGGAGAGAGGCGGTGAGAGGTAGAATGGTTATTGTTGTAGTAAAACTGAGGAGCGGGGATGGAGCGGGGCGCGGCCACATGGGTGATTGCACGGCAAACAGCACAGCGGATCGAGATGGCACTTTCTGGGAGATGGAGCGTGGTGTGACAGTTGGAGCAGTCTATCACCTTTTGCATAGTGGCTGGAGATCGGTGAGGATAATGGAAGAGAGGAGGTGAAGTCGCTTGTGTAAGAGAAAACAAGATTTATTTGTTTATTTCCCTTTCTTATTTTATCTCTGTTTTTTCATTCTCGTTTCGATCTGCAAGCTGCGAGGAGAAGGAAAGGAGGAGCTGTTCAACGGGTAGTTGACCGAGTGATGTTGACTTGGGAGAATTGTCTAATTACACCCGATTCATGGCACTAGGGAATGGGTCCCGTTGGCAGAGATTCTGCTTCTCAGACACTGAAGGCTGGTCTTAGTGGTCTATGCCACATGGAGTCGCTGATCCATAGTTCCCCGTTTGGTCTTAAAATTATTAAACACCGTGTCTATTCTTCCTACAAAGTCAAGACAAGGACCTTTTTAATCTGAGAAACCCGTAGCCGTAGACCATGTCAAGGACTTTTCAGATTATTATTTTGGAACAAATAAAGGAAGGGTTAGTGGGTTACAAATGCTCTTTCGGAGAAGCAGCATTTTCCAGCTGAGCAAAAGGGAAGAGAGAATTTTTCACAAAAATAACCCATGGGCTAAATTATTAGATTAGGTAATGAAATGGTCAAAGTTTTAATTTATAAATAATAATAATAATAATAATAAAAAATTAATTTCGAATTACAACCTTCTTAAAAAAAAAATTTACTCTTTATATTTTGTATTTAGTTAAAGGTTTCATTTTTTCTTATGGGTCGCTTAATTCTAACTTTCATTAAGAAACATCACTAATGTGATTTATGTGCTAATCAATTGATCGTAATTATGGGATAAAAGAGGCGACTGCTTAAAAGTCATATTGATCCTTATCGCAGGAGGAATGAAGGAACCGACGACCACTGAAATTTTAGGAAGATTTAAAATTTGATTATAACAAATCTCAACGTTTTGTATTAAATCTTCCATCAAATTTGGCTATATAATTTTTCATGCGATGAAAAAAATACGCAACTTATTTCTTAATCATGGGGCAAAAAATAGATCTTATGCTTTGTGAAATGAAATGCATCCTCTTACGGATCTTATCCTTTATGCAAGTTCTTTTACTTAATTCATTCGAGGATGGGGGGAATTACATATTCATCGGATGTCAAATTGGGTTTTTTTCAAAAAATAGAAAGAGCATTTTAGAATTTGAATGCACTAGAAGGATTACGATAATTTCTTTAGTCATGTAGAAGTGATTTTTGAATTAAAATCAATAACTTAGATTCAAAATATTTTTTTTTCAGTAACACACAAGAAATATTTTAATTTATCTTACAACCGCAAAAAAAATAACCTGAAAAATATTGATCCCGATTATTTATAATAATCTTTCTAATAAATTCAATTATATAGTATTCTATCTATTTTAAAAAATATATATAATATTTCAATACAAAAAAAAATTAGAAAATCCTATTTTTGGTAAATAATTTACCGAAAATGTCACTTTTGATAAATTAAAAGAAATTCTTGATCCAGAAAATTATTCTGCGAATTCAAACTCTGTAAGTAATTTCTCGGATTGAGCAAATTTAAAAAAATTTGCAATTCGGATGTAAATTTGAAAATTTTATATTTTTTTCAATATTAATAAATATTTTCGGTAAAATATAGGTCAACAGATAAATATCCGAATGTATGAAAAAGGAAGATATAGAAGTCGGAATAGCGTGATTTTAATCATTTGAGAGGTTTCATCTGGATTAAGAGTCCGCTTAATGCCATCTAAAATAACGCCAATAAACTTCTAATATCGTAGATGCTCTTATAATAAGGACTTAAAGTCATTCAGAATTTCTTTAATTTAATATGATTTTATATAGAACCCAAATATTATTTGAAAGGGGTAGCGGAGTTTGACTAGTATGCACTGACATAACACTAACTCGAAAATCTATCAAATTAGTTTAAAATAACAAATTTAAATCGTTCAAACTGATTTCTTTCATTAATTGTGTGTTTACATGTAAAATTTGTATACACTACGCCTTAGAAATAAGATAGATGATTTTCAATGGTTTTTTACTATAGTATATGGCCCAACAGTAGCTTCTAAAAGGTCAGTTTTTTTACGATAACTTAATGATTTACCTAATTTAGGAGTTCCTGCATGGTTAATAGGTGGTGATTTTAATATGGTGCGACGTCGAAGTGAGTGGATGGGGAATAGTTATAACCATGTAATCAGTTCCAAATTTAATAGACTAATTTTTGATTTACACCTTTTAGAATTACTTCTCAGTGATAGAAAATATACTTGGGCACGATCAAATACCTCAACTTCTTTAGCATTGCTTGATAGATTTCTATGTTCTATTGAGTGGGATAGACATTTTAGCTCAAAATCTTTTTTCTTTTCCTAGAGTTTATTCATCATTCCCCATTATTGTTGGTGGTAGGTAGTGAAAACAGAACTAGAACCTATAACTTTAAATTTGATAGATCTTGGTTGAGTGAACCAGGATTTGTAGAACTTTTAGAACAATGGTGGAATGAGGTAGTAATTTTAAATAATATAGGAGATCATTGGCGAATTAAATTACAAAAATTGAGGCAAAAAATTAGAGGATGGAGTTATAATTTAGTAGGGGAAAAGAAACGATTTAAAACTTGCTTGCTAGAGGAAATAAGTGCTTTTGAACTTAATAATGAAACTAGGCATTTGAGTAGTTCTGAATTTGAACGATGGACTGAGTGTCAAGTGCAATTTAAGCAAATTATGAGTGAAGAGGAATCTTATTGGCAACAATGAGCTAGATTGAAATGGTTTCTAGAGGGTGATATGAATACAAAAATTTTTCATATTTGTGCCTCTAATAGAAGACGGAAAAATACTATATTAACTCTAGAATATGAGGGGACCATTATTAGTGATCCAGCAGTTTTGAAAAGACATGTGACTAATTTTTATAAAAACTTGTTAGGAACTTGTATTACTAGAGATATATCTATGCAAGAGGGTTTATGGGATGCATCTGAAATGTTGAGTGAGTCACAATGTTTCGAATTAGAAAAAATGTTTTCTTTAGATGAAATTAGAGAAACTGTTTTCGCTTGCAATGCCTCTAAGGCTCCAGGACCAGATGGGTTCTCTTTTGCATTTTACCAAGCTAGCTGGAATTTCATTAAATCTGATTTATATAAACTTTTAACTTCCTTTTATTTACACGATTTAGAAATTTCCAAACTAAACATAGCGTATGTTTGTCTCATACCTAAGAAAGAGGTAGCTCCTTGTATTTCCAACTATAGACCTATTGGTCTTATTAATTGCAGTTTTAAACTCATTACAAAGTTGTTGGCTGATAGATTAGCAAAAGTGATGAATTTTTTGATTAGCGATACTCAAACTACTTTTATTAAAGGTAGGTATATTTTAGATAATGTGGTTTGTGCTAATGAGGTATTACATCAAGTTCGAGTCTCTAAAATTAAAGGTATTCTTTTTAAGTTGGATTTTGAAAAAGTGTACGATTTAATAAATTGGGAATTTCTACAGGAAGCTTTACTTGCTAGGGGTTTTGGTTCTAAATTTAGACAATGGATTTATGATATTTTAAAAGGAAGTAGAACGTGCATTAGTGTAAATGGTTGTCTGGGAGAATACTTTAGTTGCAAGAGAGGTTTAAGACAGGGAGATCCTTTATCACCCTTTCTTTTTGATATAGTAGCTGAGGCTTTGCATAAAATTTTACAGAAAACTAAGATGGTAGGTTTTTTAAAAGGTTTGGGTAATTTTGTAGGTGTCGGGGATATTTTGAATCTTCATTTTGCGGATGATACCCTACTTTTCCTAGGGGCTAGTGATAAGATGGTATAAACCCTCAAATTATTATTGATAGGTTTTGAGAACATGACTGGTTTGAAAATTAATTACCATAAGAATGTTATGATACCACTGAATTTGACTGAGTTGGAAAGTACGATATTAGCTGATAGGTTTGGTTGTACAATAGGTCAACTGCCTATAACTTACTTAGGGGTACCTATTCATTGGAAAGCTGTTCCTATTGATTGTTGGCATGTATTAATTGATAAAATTGAGAAAAAGTTACAAGGATGGAAAAGTAAATTAGTATCTATAGGAGGTCGAGTGACACTACTCAATGCAGTAATTTCTGTTATTCCTTTATATTGGCTTGCTTTGTATAAAATGCCTGTTCAAATTAGAAAGCATATCGACAAACTTAGGAGGATATTTTTATGGTATGGGGGTAGTTCAGTTAGAAAAAAGATTTCTTTAGTTTTGTGGTCAGTAGTCTGTGATATGAAATCACAAGGTGGTTTGGGTCTTTTAAACTTGCGTACTATGAATGTAGCTCTATTAGCTAAATGGTGGTATAAATATAATGATCCTATAGTTGTAGGGATGTGGAATGATATTCTTTTAGCTAAATATGGATTGCATGGGTGTAGTTATCAGATGTCAACCTTCTGGAGGAATGTTTTTAAACTAAAAAGAATAGTTGATTTAGGTTTTAAGAAAATAGTAGGTAATGGCAAGGAGGTTATGTTTTGGACAGATAGGTGGATGGGAGAATGTCATTTAAGTGAATTATATTCTCAGTTGTATTCAGTAGCAACTACCACTGGTATATCTGTAGCATCAGTTTTAGATTATGGTACTATTAACTTGATTTTTAGGAGGCAACTAATAGGGGCGCTTAGAGAAGAATGGTGTAGTTTAGTTTCTCAACTTAGGGTAGTCTCATTGGATAGTGATCAGGTTGATACTTTGAGTTGGAGATGGAATAATAATGGTAAATTTACGGTTCACTCTTTCTATACCTGGTTTGAGTATGGAGGGATTCAAAATGTTGCTTTTGATTCTATTTGGAGAGCAAAGATTCCTTTTAAGATTAAAATTTTCTTGTGACTTGTTAAGCAAAGAAAGATTCTGACTAGAGTAAATTTGAGCAAACGGGGTTGGTCAGGAGATGTAGCTTGTCTATTTTGTGGGGCTTCTGAAACAATAGATCATTTATTTTTGCAATGTATCTTTTTTAGAACAATTTGGAATTGGATAGCTGATTATAACAACTTTACGTTTGATATTATGACTATAGAAGAATTGTGGTTTATTGATGCTTTAATTCCTTTTAAGGATAGGTATTTTATCGAACTTGTGAGAGGTGCAATCCTTTGGGTTATGTGGTTAACAATGAATAAACTTTGTTTTGAGGGGATTCATACTTCTCTTAGATCTATAGGATCTCAAATTATTTCTTTAGCACAATTTTGGGTGAAATCCAAAGGAAGAGGTACTCTTCTTACATTATCTTTAGTTCTACCTACTGATGTGTTGCAATTGCCTGTTGTCTTTGATAATTTTCTTTTGCAGGAGGAGAGAGTAGCTGGAATAAGTGGTTTAAAGCGTCAGCTTGATGACGATAGTTTTCAGGGGTAGACCATAGTAGAAATAAGTGGGGTACAACCACGAAGTTCAGCAGCCGCTAATAGCATAGTTGTTAGTGATGATTAGTTGGTTGTTACTTTTGAAAGTTGTTGGCTGCTATGTAGTCTTTTTTGATAGATATTCATAGGAGATTGATATGGTTTGTTTGGTATGTTGTTGGATTTGATTTGTATCAGCTTGGTACCACATTGTTCTAACTTTGTAGGTTTCGTTCGAGTAATGAAATCGGTGGTGATTAAGCGACTTCTATCAAAAAAAAAAAAAAAAATACATGTAAAATTTGTAATTTTTGGAACTTATTTAGTATCAAATTAAATTACATTGATTTAAACGGTTTGAAATCATTGTTTAAATGTATCTAATAAATTTTGAAATTGATATTAAATTATACCGATATTATACTAACCAGACTCCGTACAAAATATTTGATATATATATGCAATACAAACTATTCCGAGTCTCTGACATAATGCTACGAGTATGTGTCAATTTATTATTCGATCTGAATGGATTGACCCGATCCAACCAACCCATAAACGATTGATTGGATGATTAAACGTGTCTGATACGTGTCTAAATTTTTTTGACCTTCCTCTGTCAAGTCAAATTAAGGATATGGCCTAATCCGATCCGTTTAATTTTACCATCTTTTTTTATCAATTCCTGTGATCATACTCCTTAAGCTCCAATTAAAATGCCGATATAGATGATGATTGAAAACATTTTGGCCAAGAAACATGCTTTTAAGATAAATGTTGCCTGATACTACATTACTTTTTTTTTTTTGTGAAGAAAAGCCCTTAGGCACTTTTGATTGGAAGGAAATGAGTATTACAGTGACCTAGAAAATAGCCAAGTGATTAAAATATAACTAAACTAAAATTACCATGCAAAAAGAACACTACAAGCATAAATTAAGCCTAACTTAATGAAATGCTAAATGGGGGCTTCTATTGTAGCTGAACAGTAACCCGAAAAGTCCCCTGAAGACAGGTCTCCTCCCTTCATACTTCTTGCTGTAAAAAGAACCTCTCATCCACCTCGCCATTGAGCTCAATTTTACAGACGGATTGGATTACCTGAAGCCCTTCCATAGCTCTGTTGTGCTTCCTTGCCCAATTTGCCAACTTGTGCGGATAACTCAAAGCGGCTCTTCCTACAAACTGTACTGACAACCATTCCCTCATCTGGGCCAGTAGACATCCATATTGCGCCACTGCCTCCTCTGCCCTCCATGAAGGTACTTCAATTGCAGCATTCCCATTTGTTATCAAGACCAAGTTTTTACAGTCCGAGCCAATTAGCACTTTCCCCCTCCCCACGCTACTACTTCCTCTCCCCTTCAGCCATCTCAGTACCAATAACAGTGCCATCGTTTCTGCATGAAAAGGATCAGCCGCCGGTACCAGTTGAGCTGTACCGTACCGTAGAATCCCACTCGTGTCACACAGATACTACATTACTACTACACGGGGCAAAACAAAGAACAAAATGTATTGAGTTTGAATTTTTTTTTATTATGTTGTTTGCAAAGACCTCGTAAAGTGAAAAGGATACTTTGATTATTTCTTTTTTTTCTTTCTCAAGTAATTTTTTTTAGTAAATGTGTTTCTTTTTTTCTTTTTTTGAATCGTAACGTGTTGTTCTTAGGGGTGAAAACGGAGCGGATACGGAGCGGATAATGCTGATACCATATCCGCATCCGTCGGATAATTAGCGGATACGAATACGGATACGGATAGTAAACGGATATCAAAATTCAAAACCAAATCCGCCTTAAACGGATACGGAACGAATAGTCTACGGATACGAATTTGAATACGGATATAAAACGAATAATGGTCGGATAATTAAGATTTATAAACTTCTAAGATACAAATATGAATTAAAACATTAAATATAAATATTAATTAACTTATAAGAGATGAGAAATAATCTATTCATATAATATATATATATATATATATATATATATATATATATATATCAAATAAGTGTATGGTAACAAAAGATGTTGTGGTGTAGTGGTTTGAAGTTTAGTCTGAAGGTAATGAGATGGGAGGACATGAGTTCAAATCCTACTTATAGCAAATATTTATTTCTCTTTTATATGGGTCCGGCCAAATTATCCGAATCCGGATGTCCGCTCCGTTTAGGACTCCGTATCCGGATCTTTTATGAATTTTCGAAAATTATCCGAATCCGAATTATCTGGATACGGAGTGAATATCCGCCGGATAATCCAGCTCCGTTTTCACCCCTAATTGTTCTCAATTCAACTTTTTTCTTTAGTAGAAGAGTACATCTTAATTTCCAATTCCAGTTGGACAAGCCTATCCATCTTATCTCAATCATATCCGATGGCTAAATGCCTCGGGTACGGAACAGATCCAATCGGAGCCATTTAATTATATTTTGTTAGATTTAGTTTGAAATTTAGTTCTAATGAAGATTAATTATACACTAATTATTAATTAATTGAGATTAAGTTGCATAGATAAATAAAAAAAAATATATTACATAATCAATCAAGTGACACTGATCGAATTCGGTCAATTAATTTTGACCGGAACCTGTATATAAAAATAATAAAATAAGAATAATCTGGGTAATTCAATCATATCGATGATTATATGGGTTGGGTACAGATTTGGGTGGATTCATAATTTATGTCATATGTTATAATTATGAAATCGATTGACACTATATTAAAATATTTTTTATGCTAATTAAAAATTTGTTTGGCACAATTTAAAGTGGAATTGTTCTTAGTAAATTAGAAAATTGAAGTTAAAACATAGATAAAAATTTAACTGAAATATATGTATTAAATAAAAAAATGTTCAAAAAGTTCTACTAGTCCATTTCTTTAGATTGTAATGATAAGTTTCCCCGTTAGACATTTATTGTTCTCTTCTTCTCACTCAATATATTTATGAAATAGAGCATCATAGTCATAAAAAAACAAAATATGCAAAATTGAGCAAAGCACGAAAGAAATTGAATCAAGAATCATACTAGCTCAGGTTAGGGGTAGGCACACTGAACAATTAGTACTGGATCGAAAATTCAAATTCAAATTCAGGGTACAGACCGCATCCTACCTGACTCATTTAATCACATTTTGGTTGGATTTAATTTCAAATTCAACGCTAATTAAGATTTGTTGTGTGTTAGTTGATATTAAGTTGTATAAATAAATAAAATGGTATTAGATAATTAATTGATTAATTAAGTGACACTGGTCGAATTTAGGTAGAATAATTTTGACTAATGTCAGTCCTACCTGTATTAAAAAAAAATTATCCGACCCGAACCCAATTCATTAACATTCCTTAAAATGTATCATTTAAAATGAAAATAAATCACTGTTAGACTATCAATCCCAAAACTCAACAGTCAACATTGACAAAAAAAAGTGAAATGAAAAAACACAATAACAAAATAAATCGGATCAAAAAACTGAACAGATTGGATATGGATCATAATGTCTTGACCTGCAAATTCAGATCTGATCCGTATGAAGATAATAAAATTATGGGGAGATTTCGCCGTAAGTCATTAAATTTTGTTATTTATCACGAGTTGGTTACTAAAATTTGATTTGTCCATTTTTAGCTATTTGTCTTATTTTTTTATTTCAGTGAAGTCTCTTTATATCTTTTCATCCAAATTACTAAAGGAATATACTCATTCCACTAGTATTTCGGATAGAATATGCTCATTATGTTAATATTTTAAATGTAATGAATATATTCCGTTAACAAAGTTCAGTGACTAATATAGATAAATAAAACTTGAGTGACCAATTCATGACAAATAATAAAGTTTAGTGAACTCTAGCAAAATTTATCCTAAAATTAAATTAATCTGATTCAAACCCGACTCAATCCAATCCATTGACATCCCGACTAATAAGTTAAGTTATCTGCAAACCACACTGGAATCAACAGAAAGAGAAACTTTTGCTTGCAGAGACCCGAAACCCATTAGTGGTTCACGGTCCTTGCCAGAGAATAATGTCAGTGGAAAACCACACCTTTGACATCTCTGCATAAGTCTTGGGAAATCTAGATTCAATATCCAGGTCTCAGCTGTCGTTTCGCTACAATCAGGCTGAGGCCTACATTCGATCCGACACCTTCCCTTTGCAAACCCCAATCAATCGCGGTCCAGTAGTATTGAAGCCCATTAAGCCAGAATTTGGACCCCTAAAGTAAAATAAATTTTGAGTTTGGATAAGACTGTCCGATCTGTTTTTGGCACGAATATTAAAGTGCCCATGCATTCCTTCTCGGACCGGATTGGTCTGGATTCTGATCGGACGGTCCATACGCAGACTCAAAATTTGGGGTTAATTTAGGGGATGTGGACAGATTAAGCCAGAGAACTAAAGAAAAAAAACAACAAATGGATCCTCGAATCGAGCCTTCTCGCGAAGAAACCAGACACATGACATCGCTCGGATCGTCTCCTCACGCCACACCCATGGCCGCCTCTACCTCCCCGCCGCCGCATGAATACCCGAGCGCAGCTAAAATCTCAGACTCGATTTGCTTCCCGCAGTACACTGCCTCCCTCAAATGTACGCTTCATGCCCCACTTTATACTTCATGTTTTATTCCCTGCTGATTTTTGTAGATGCAAAGTTTTCCCTTGTATCAATTGCTTTATGTATTACTCGACTACATTTCATTTCATTTTTCGTTAAATTTAACCATTGCTATGCCAATAATACATTAAATTGTGTGAATTTCTTTGATTTTCAAGTGCTGCTATTGCTCTCTCTATGGCGTTTCTCTTGATTTTTTTTAGGGGGTAATTGCACTGGTGCTATCTTGTTTTATTAACTATAGTTTTGATTAAAGCCCTCTATCAGATATAGGCTTCACATTGGCTTTCTTTGTTCTTTTATATATAGTGTTTTTGGGGTAATGACAGGAGAACCAGCAAATTTCTTGCTTGTTGGATTTAATCTGTAGTTATTAGATTTCTAGTTTCTACAATGAACTGCACAAACTTGTCTCTTGAAATGATTTAAGTGCGATCTATCAGGTAATTGATGTAGTGCACCAGATATCACACTGTATGGTATAATCTGAGAGTGGTTGACCCTTAGATTATACTGCTTAATCTGCACATTGAGATGTTTTTCAAATTACAACAACTGTCTAATTTACTTGTACGTAACACTCTTTTTGAAACTGATGCTTTATATGTAAATATCTGCAAATGAGATTTAAAGATTAAATCAGTTGGATGTCAAAGAATGTATTGTTATACTTTTATTATAAAAATATATTTAACCCTTCTCGAATGAGTCTTTTATGTTGAAGTTCACATTAACTCTTTGGTATAGTTTGGTTAAAAGCTGTCATGACATCTTCATGCACCCTGAAAATATTTGATATTAGTGTAAATACTTGGTTTGGAATGTACAAATAAAATTTCAATGTGTATATAAGTCGGTCACCTTCCATTTGAGTTTTATTCTAAACAATCCTGCTCCAATGCTTCTGCTCTGCTAAATTCTTTCCTTTAGGGGTAAAGAAGTAAAATTCAAGTGCTCAATTTTATAATTAGCTGCATATAAATTTACTTATTCTTTTCTGATATGGTGAGGACTTCTGACTTAGGTTTAGAGGCTAACCAAGAGAAGAGCAACTGTCAGCAATTCTTTGATGATTATAAAGAATGTAAAAAGAAAGAGGTATCACATTCTTGACTTCATTTCTTTTCCTTTTTTTGACTGATTGACTTAAGCTCTTGGATCCATTTCACTGTACTTGTACATACTTTTGGATTGTTAGTGCATAGATCTGTTCTAAGGCACTTGTACTAACTGACAACAAGTAATTTGTTGTTAGGAACTTGGAAAATCTTGGAATAGTTACATTATTTTTTTTTCCATTTACTTCTTGTAGATTCAAAGATGAATTGAACTTTCTGTCTATTTTTTTGGTTTCATAGTCATAACTGGAAAGGGAGGGAGAATAGCAACCTTTACCAGTTTTTTTTTTTTGAGTAAAGGTTGGAGAATATGAAGCTTTACTAGTTAAAGAGCATTGTTTGAAAATTATAAGAATTTAGATTTGTTCATCTAGGGAAGGAATATAGATTTAGTATTTGCATGACAATACTTCTATATACTTGCGTGCTTAAGTGGTGCGAAAAGAACTTTCTGGGATTAGCTAACATTCTAGGGAAATATGTTGGGCCATTTTTTAACAAAGCAACAGCTTTTGTACTACCCCTTTAAATTTGGTTATTTAAGGTTAAAATGTGGGTGGTATTTTATATGCTATATAAATATGTTCTCCGTATCCGTTAGCATAAGTTAACACTTGAAGTCAGGGGTGGAACACAGTAGTGAGCAAGGGGGCTAAGCCCCCCTATAAATCGAAAATTTATACTTTAGTCCATTAAACTTTGTAATTCTCATATGTATTAATACCTTTTAGCCACCCCTTATAAAATAATATTGCACTGTATCTGATTTTTCAGCCGCCCCCCCCCCCCCCCCCACACACACACACACAACAATCTTTATTTCCTAGTTCTGCCCCTGCTTGAAGTTTCCTTTGCTTTGCATCTTGCCTAGTAAAGTAAAATTAATTTTGTTTTCCTCTCTTCTTCTTTAAATTTGTGACAGAGAGAGGCTCGACTGGAACGTAACAGCAAGAGATCATTCTTCAGTTAGAACAGGAGTTCTGAATCCTGCATTTAAGAGCGGTTGCACTTAACTGCTGCATTTCTAGGGCAGTTTTTTTGGAAACTGTGTCAGAGGATTGCATTTCTGATTTCATCCTTTAGTTTCAATTTTAGCTGTGCTAGGATTTGCCAGTTAGAGAAGGTATATCCTAAACTTTGATAAGTTTGAATGGTTATGAAGTAAAAACGGAAGAAATTAAAAAAAAAATTGTGGTTAAGTTTTGCCCATAAGTGGTGTGTATGTAAGAATGTCAGTTCCTCGCAATAATATGTGTATATATTTATAATTTTCCTGGCCAGCATAGGATTTATTCTATAGCATGTCAAAAGAATGCATTTCTGATTTATGTTTTCACTAAATGCATACTCAAATGAACACATGGAGTCATGGAATACATGCAAGACAGGTAGGTTGGTTGTAGAAACTGAGAGGATTTATTAACGGTAAAGGCTCTACTAGGTGTTCTTTTACAAGCGTGGATCATTCATGAGCGTACCACTGAATTTGGAATTCATATCCTCTGAGATATCTCAAACTTTGCGTGATTTTATGGAAAATCCCAACCGTTTGAGGACGTTCTGCACAAATCTCAAAGCACACAAAATATTGACCCCCTACATCACTCCCGAATAGGGACCGGATACGTAGGTCACGCAAAAGTTGAGATATCTCAGAGGATACGGACTCCTGAATTTGGAGCTGTTTGTCCTGCGCAAATAGGAGAAGGTTTTGTACCAGCCATTTTGGTTCTGATAAGATGGTAAAATGTTGGAAATTGTTTCTTAAATTTCTCTAACGAGGGCATTAAAATTAGCAGAATTTTAAGTTTTCGAAAGAAGGTCATGAACCAAATTCGTCCACACTTCTGAGATCAAAGAAATTTTTCAAACAGAAATTTACACCAGATTTTTTTTTTTCTGTACGAAAAGAGAATTATATTATATCTCTCAAATTTCTAGAGACAATGGGATAGCCAGATTACTAAAGAGTAATAGTTTAAAATCTCTGAGAGATGATTAACATGCTTGGTCACTTCACACTTCCATTTATAAGAATACTAGTTATTCAATTACCTGTTTCCAGTTGTTTCTTTAATCAAGTAGCCTGTTCAAAATACAGTTCGGCTCTTAACGTTTCCTGTCGAGATCGAAATATGAACCATTTCACGGTTGGATTGTTTTAGATAACTAGCCGTTGCTAAAGAATGAAAAGATGCGTTGGCATTATAATCAACACTCTCAATGTTATTTAAAAAACAATTGATAATTACATTCATTAATAGTTTGTATCAAGATCTTGAATCGGAACGGTTAAAGTTTAATATAGTGTAAATAATACAATAGTTGAAATTTGAAATTTTAAGTTTGATCATTAAGATAATATTTTTTTTATTTGAAAGATTTACAAGTTTAAAATTTTTATTACAGGACTTGTCAAAATTTAAAACTGCATCCTTAAAATTTAATTGAAGATTTTTTTGTGAATACATAAAATTGAAAGATTCACAAAAAAAAAAAAAAACTCCGAACAAGAACAATAATTAACAACGTCCTCTCGGCCCTCCAGCATTCAAAAACAATTTTTAACTTTTTAAAAATTCGCAACACAGAATTGAGCATAGTGGTACCGTTGGAAACGAATTTAACGGACGCAAACAAGAAGTTTGGCAAACTTACTCGAATCCTTCAAATTTTGTAAGTGCTTAAATAAAAAAATATACAATTACGATTTTAATTACATTACACTGTAACTAACTAACTTTAGCCCATCGAGCACGATCTCTCTTTTTTCTCTGAATTTCTCCAAAATTTGGACCGGCTTCTAAATATTCTGTAGCATGGACTTTATGGACAACAGTGTAGCAAGCAAGACAAAGAAGGAATGCGAGTCAGTAAACTTGTTTCGTGTTTCCGACAAAGTTCGGTCACAGAAAATGTATGGTGCGTGGTCCGCGTGCGCTCGCGGGGAATTCGCATCCTCAGATATCTCAAACTTAGTGTTTTTCGGACTATCTGTACCGTTCAAATACGTTCTGCACAGATCTGCAAGCACACAGAATACTGCCCCTGCGCTATCCCCGAATAGCCACCGTACACGTCGGTCACTCAAAATTGAGATATTAATATATTTTATTTGATCTTTTAAATTTTTTTGATAGATATTTTTTATACTGAAAAAATAGGACTATTTCAATGTGTGCGTATGTTTTTTATCCTGAATGTGTTTTTTTCTCTCATATTAGCTGCAATGAGCCTAAAACATATTTTTTGTAAAATATATTTATTATGTTATTCCATTCTATACATATTTTATGCTTTTCTCAATAAACCAAGTGTTGGTAATATTAAATTTATATAACTTCATCAAAATTTGTAAAATGTGAGGCGAAAAAAAAATGTTCGTTTGTAGTTTGTATAATAAAGAACGAATATTTTTTATTTATTTTTATATCACATATGTTATTACCTTATTAGATACGCATTTACACAAAAAAAAAAACTACGAACCTCCTCGTCATGTAATTGAAGAACAGTTTGCAAATTATAAAAAAGAATAGTTAACTGTTTTTAAATATTGTTCTGTTTAAATATACAGGAAAAATATAAAATATTTTACTTAAAATACAATGATAAAGAAAAAATATTGTCGGCTTTTTCGTACTGATCGGATAATCCTGATAAAAGAAGTATAAATTTGTGTTTGGAAAAAATATATATTCTAGCTAAGATTTATTAAAAATATTTAAACACGTATACTAAAATATGCCATCAATTTTGTACTTCAATTATGCTTCACATTCTTATATCCAATTTTAAAGTCCGAATAGTCGATGCAAACCGCTTAATATGATCTTTATATTAAAATATAGTTGGAGATCAATTTTTATATTTTTTAAATCTTTTTTACTTAGGTACAAAATTAGTTTTGGATGGTCCGAAATATGAAAACATTAATTTTGTATTTATTTAAAAAATAAAAAAAATTCAAAATAATTTGATCTCTAAATATATTTTAATACAAATATCGCCGCATGGTTTATTCATAGGAAAACCCAGAAAAATATTAAAAATGAGAACATTTAACGGATGCGGGAAAATTTCAAAAACAGAATGGTAGGATTAGCCACACCACGCCAAACCCAGAATGGAAAAATATCGCCGCAAGTTTTATTCATACTACAAAAGCTGTTGCTTTGTTAAAAAATGGTCCAACATATTTTCCTAGAATGTTAGCTAATTCCAGAAAAGTTCTTTTCGCACCACTTAAGCACGCAAGTATATAGAAGTATTGTCATTCAAATACTAAATCTATATTCCTTCCCTAGAGAGTTTAATTAAGTTAAGAACAAATATTTAAAAAGGCGCAATGACCGAGGCAAAGGCGATTTCAGCAAATCCAGGGCGATTCCAGCAGGGAGAGGCAAACTTCAATTCTTCAACCACTGATGAAGCTCACCTTAATGGTGAATGGCAGCAGGTAACATCGAAAAGGAGCAGAAAGTTAAGAGACAAGACTTCTCACCAAGCACCAAGGAGGTTCTCTACACAAGTACACCCAGCTTTTAACAAGGCCATTAGAGAGAATAGGTGCTTTCGATGCTTGGCAATAGGGCACCAGAGAGCACAGTGCAGAGATCCACCAAAATGCTTTAAATGCCATCACTCAGGACATTACTCCTCTAACTGCAAACCCCCTATAAAACCAAAGGCAACTGCAAAGCCAAACACACACCCAATAGAGCAACCTAGAAACACATACAAAACTTACGCAGACTCTGTGAAAAGAAAACCACAAATGGAACTGATAGAGGAATTCTGGAATGAGCGGCCTGAGGAAGAGGATGTTTTCCTTACCTCAACTCATGTCCTAAACTCCAACAATGAATTCCTGGAAAGCGCAGCATATGTCTCTCTCGAAAGGGGGCAAACAAATGTTGAACTTACATGGGCCATCAAACGAAAACTAGCACAAATTCACGGGGGCTTGCCAGAACACTACAAATTGTTCAAGATAGACGATACCGAGTACCTCCTAGTATGCGTCAACGAACAGACACTACGGGCAGTCATTCGAGGGGCGCCCTACGAAATTCCGCAAGCAGGGGTAAGATTAAACCTCACCAAATGGACTCGCACATCGGGTATGTCTTTCACCCCGAATGCATATAAAGCATGGGTCAAACTGATCGGGTTGCCATATCAGCTGTGGAATGATGAACAGCTAAGCAAAGTTGTTGCAAGGATAGGTAAGATAAGATATGCCATGCCTTATGGCCTACACTCATGTCAGTTTGAGCATATCACACTACAAATTGATACTAAACACCCCAGGAACATCACACGCTTCCTGAGAGTGAGAATTGGGGACTTCTCAAGGAGAGTCCGAGTTCAACTGCTGGGTTGGAGAGAAGGTCACGACGGCTATTTCCCACCACCTGTACCACCAAACCAGACTCGGCCGTCACAATTAAGATACGTCCCATACCAGGAATCTCACCGCCGTAGGCCATCACCACCCACTGATATATCTGAAGAGTCAGGGAACAGCAATAACTCAAGTGGTGGTTCTCAATGGGCAACGGGCATAAGGGGGTTAAAGGGGAAAAAACCAACTAGAGTGAAATCCAAACCCATTTGGAAACCCAGAATCCGAGCAAAGCAAAGGGAGAGGCGTGCAGTTCAAGCTCAAGAAAAGCAGTGGGTTGAGGTGGTGAAGAGGAAGACACTCGTACCAACAGCCATACTAGTCAGGGGATCAATTGTGGCAAGCAGGGTGACAACAACCTCATCAAAGGTAATAAAACTGGTGCTCACATTGAATCCGAAAGAATTAGGAACTGTACTTGTGACCTGGGGAACATACACTATCTCCAAAATACAGTTTAATCCGTACCCAAGATTGTCACAAGTCAGAGAAATCCTAGGTTTTAATTGTTCTGGTATCTATGGGGAATGGGAAGCCGTTTTGCAGGGAGCAAAATTTAATTTGCTACAGGGGATAAGGGGTACAAGCATGCGTATTAAAAGCGCACTACAGGGACAGCTGTATCCGCCTCACATTCAAACTAATTTGACCCTGCAAATTAACGGTCATCCTATAAGGCATGCCATAACAGATTCCCAGGCATTTAACACTAACGGGCCTATAAATGGGCTCGAATACACTGGGCCTGAGGAATTAGGTTCCTCCCAAACTCCCGAAGAGGAGTTCTCAGGCCCGCCACCTGGCTTTGAGAACGGTCTGTCTTTTCAGCAAGATGAAGAGGTACTATCGGGCCCACCACCTGGCTTTGAGAACGGCCCGTTGTTCATGAGAGAGGAAGAGTTCTCTGGCCCACCGCCGAATCTTGAGAAAGGGCCTATTTTGAGACAGAGGTTGATACTCAGGGGGATCAAGTTAGGCGCAGCCCCCGTCTGTCAGAAAAAAAATAAGGGACCATACATTGCCGCTGTAGACAGGGCTAGCCGCCGCAAGGCAAACCAGCAGTCCACCACGCCAAAAAAGAGGAACCAGCCAAAGAGGCAGTACAACCAAGCTGATCTCACCTATCTCCAACACCGGGACCTGTTATTGGAGATACAAGCACAGCTAGTGGTCGCTACTGCAGGCATCAAGATGGATGAGAATATAGAGGAAGAGTTGAGCAAGCTAGTTGATGCTGACCCAATGGGTCAGAATCTGGGCAACGCCTGAAGAGCAGCACCTATGTGAAGTGCAAGTGGAGTCATCTTTTGGTCTTATGATTAGTGACTCAATGTATCAGAAAGGGAGTAGTGCTCAATTAAACACTACAGTAGTATTAAATTCTAGCTTTTTAGTAGTAATTGTAGCTTTAGATGTATGGTTTGGAGACACTAAGCCTAGTACCATGTCTTCCTTTGCTGGATGGAGTCAGTGTCAGTTCAGCCGAAAGGAAAGAATGGAGTCGGCTAATTTTGTATTGCAATTGATGGCCTCTAAATGCATGCAAGGGGCAAGATGTAAGGTTCCCAATTTAGTGATAATGAAAGCTTGTTTTTCCCTTTATATTATGTGTTCTTTGTTAAGCCCAGTGTCTATATCTTGCAATAACATAATGACACAAGTGAATTCGGATTCATACAGAGACCCACATGTGCTAAATGAATTATAAGACCTCCTACAAATTTATCTCCTGGAATGTGAGGGGAGTCAATCAAAGGGAAAAAAGGTTAGCAATTAGACAAACAATCATGTTGGAGAACCCGGATATAGTGTGCTTGCAGGAAACAAAGATCTCAGTCATGACTAGCCGAATGGTAAAAGAACTATGTGGTAGGAAATTAGCCCAATTTGAAACTCGAGATGCAGAAGGCACTCGGGGTGGCATACTCATAGCATGGGACACAAGGAAATTCTCAATTATAAGTGCAACAGTAGGAACATATGCATTATCATTGCTGTTCAAAAGTCAACAAGACTCATCCACATTCTTATATACTTGGGTATACGGTCCATCCATAAGAGCAAATAGAGCAAGCTTCTTTGAGGAAATATCAAGTATTAAACCAACCAATAATACACCTTGGATATTGAGCGGGGATTTCAATGTAACAGTGAGGCAAGAAGAAAGAAGCAATCCAAATTCAGATTGGAGGGGGACACGCAAATTTGCAAGACTAATATCTGCCTTGGATCTCTTGAACATTACACTACAAGGTAGGTAATTCACTTGGTCCAGCGAAAGAGATAATCCATCCATGGCCTAATTAGATAGATTTTTAATCTCGTCTGATTGGAACAATCGATTCCCAAATTCACAGCAACAGTCACTACCTAACACCTCATCTGATCATTGTCCCATCCTATACACCGCACAAACACAATTCCAGAAAACCAATTTATTCTGTTTTGAGAACTGTTGGCTTAAATTCAGACAGTTAGATGAAGTGGTTACACAGCAATGGAACCTCAGCGGAGAGGCGAACACACCAAACCAATTACAAGCTAAACTTCATGCACTGCAAAAAACGATCAAACTTTGGGCAACAAAGAGGGTGGGTTCAGTCAAACTACAAATAAAAACTTGTAGAGAGTTCCTGGGTTGGATAGACAAAGTCAAAGAAACAAGAAATGCCACCCCTCTAGAAAAGTTTGTGACTTGTCAAATGAAGAAAAGATACATAGACTTAGCAATTCTAGAAGAAGACATATGGAGGCAAAGGGCAAAACTAAGGTGGGAGTTACAAGGCGACAAAAATACACGATATTTCCATGCACTAGCATCAAGCTCTAAAAGGAACAACACAATATTGCAAATTGAGTGGAATGGACAACAATACTCGGATCAAAGAGCAAAAGCAGAGGCAATTTTCGAGTTTTATAAGGGACTGATAGGAAAGCCTTCACAGCCGACACCCCCAATCTGTTGGGAAAATTTATATGGTCAAGACCAGCATGACCTACAGGCACTGCAAGACCCCATAATAGTTCAAGAGGTGCAACAGGTCATACAAGCATGGCCAAGAAATAAAAGCCCGGGTCCTGACGGATTTACGGGTGAGTTCTACATCAAATATCAACATATCTTAATAAGGGACATACATGCAGTTCTATCCAACATCACAGCAGAAGGAGGCTCATTACACCCTCTAAACACATCCCACATCATCCTTATCCCAAAAAAAACAAACTCTCTTCATCCCCAAGAATACAGACCTATCAGTTTAATTCATGGGATACAAAGGATTTTCTCCAAAATCCTAGCAAATAGGGTACAACAATACATACCACAATTAGTGAGCAAAGAACAAACAGGATTCATCAAGAATAGGCAAATAGCTGAAGGGTTCATTTATGCTCAGCAAGCAATACACAACTCACAAAGAAATAAAATCCCTTTAGCGATATTCAAAGCTGACATACATAAAGCATTCGACACAATTAGTTAGGAGTATTTAATCAGGGTTCTTACAAACCTCAAATTTCCGAGCAATTGGTTATAATGGATTGAGAATTCGGTATTAAATGGCACTTCACAAATCCTTGTTAATGGGCTTCTAGCAAAGAAAATAATACTCAAATGAGGAGTGAGGCAAGGGGACCCGCTATCACCCTTCTTGTTCATAATTGCCATGGATTTTATCAATAGATGGGTCTCAAAATTAAAAGCAACAGGAGCAATCAGAATGCCCTTCTCTGGTATGTCCTCATGCTTGCTATATGCGGACGACACCTTATTCTTTCTAAAGCCAGAAATGCGTCAGATACAAATACGAAAGATAGTTCTGACAGCTTTTGAAAACATCTCAGGGCTGTCAGTAAATCTGAATAAATCAGAACTGGTGACAACCATTACACATCAGGACATGGGACAAGAACTAGCCTTGGCAATGGGGTGTAAACTAGGTCAATTCCCATTCACATATCTTGGCCTCCCTTTATCAAATACAAAACTACCCAAAACTGTCTTCCTGCCCCTGTTAGAAATGTTCAACAATAGACTAGAAGGCTGGGCAACGACAAACCTGTCAATTGCTGGCAGGTTGACACTACTCAATGCCGTCCTATCAGCATTACCAACTTATTACATGTCGTGCCTTAAGCTGCCGGTTTGGGTCATTCATGATATAGACAAGATCAGGCGACACTTCTTATGGCATGGTATCACACAACAAAAGAAAAGGCTTAACCTAGCCAATTGGAAAATGGTTTGCAAACTAAAGAAACTCGGAGGTTTAGGTGTTATGGACCTAACCGCCTTCAACAATGCCATGCTAGCTAAATGGTACTGGCAATGGGTAAATCCAGAAAAAAAAATATGGAAGACAATATTCCAACAGACAAATTACACCCTATGTCCAGTACCCAAATCTTACTTTTTCAATACTACCCTAAAAGAAGTATACAGCTTCATGGATGCATCAATGCTGAGAATAGTGGGAAAATGGGACTTAATTCTATTTTGGAGCCACAATTGGGGAGTAGGGACTCTCAAGCATGAATACCAAATACTGTACACGTATGCTATTGACCAAGAGATGTCGGTAGCACAAGTTTTAAATGCAAGAAGTATAAGAGAATTATTCAGGGAAGTGCTATCTCAAGAAGCAACAGAGCAACTTGATATCTCCATATTGTATCTAGTTTACAGCCCTAATTCGCACTTAAACCTGTGTTTTAAAGCCTATAAATGTGGACTTTATACTTCTATTTCGATGAAATGTGGTATTGCTATGTTTTGTTTGGTATTTTGCAGGAAAAAGGGTGAAAAATTGGTTCTGACTACTTTTCATACAGTCCGTATGACATACCGTGCGGGCCGTACAGGATCTGCCCCACCACACAGAAGGTTCCACAGCAGAGGCATCAAGTCTCCAAGACAAAACACAAGCATACGGCCCGTATGGGGTTCCCTACGGGTCGTAGGACGCTAAATGGGAAAATCCAGCTGGAATATGAAATCAGCTTAATTCAAGGAGGCCAAAAAGGAAACCTCTGGAGGCGCGATCTGGGGCATTAAATGAGATATTTCTCATCAAAAAAAAGAGGGGATTGACCACTGGGACTTGGACAACCTTTCTTGGAGCAAAAGACAAGGGGAGGAAAAGGGGAAGAGAAGTGAAAAACGCGAGTTTGCAACGGATCTTCGGATTTTCCACTGTTTTGTCATGAACTCTTTTATTTCTTGTTATTTGTGTTATCTTATGAACATGAGTAGCTAATTTACTTTGTTTCTAGGGCTAAGATGTAGTTTCTAGTTTGGTTTTGTTGCATGCTATTTGGATTTTGTGTTGAATGCTTTGTTTTTACTTTGTTGAGTAGTATTTCGATTGCTTTATTTGTGCTTGCTTGAATTGATTAGTCATCCCTCTAGATGAATGCGCACATCTATGTGTTAGGAGCCAAGTCTATGACATTTAATCCAACCGAATAAAGTATATGAAGTAGGGTAAAACCAAGGAGTACCCGAAAGGCGAAACTTTCCTTGAGGTGAAAGTCCTTGGATACTTTTAGTAAACCAACAAGTAACTTAGATAAATTAGGCCAAAATGCGAAAGTTGAGGTTTAACGCATCTAAGAGGGAAGTATTTGAGTCCGGTAATCGGGTGCTAAGCCAAAATGCGAAAGTTGAGGTTAGGTATCTAGATCTGGTCGATAGAAACCCTAAACATTAGCACCAACACAGAAAACAATAGCTGCTGCATTAACTTGGGGTTCCATACGGACCGTACGGGAAACCCTATGGGCCGTATGCCTCGGGACTGAACAGAAATGAAATATGAACCCTGGAAACGCCTTTTTATTAATTGAAAACAACTTTAATTCTTTTTATTGTCTTTTAGACTTGTCATAATTCAATAGAATTGTTAGAATCAAATCAAATCAATGTCTCTCACTTCTAGAATCTCAAGTAATTTTAGGATAAGTCCTGTATTTTTCTTCCGTTCCCTTGGATTGATACCTTAACATACTCATCGATATGATAGTTCACTTGTTATCTGATTTGACAGAGTGTAACAAAGGTTTAAAAGGTATAGCTTGCTATACTGAAACTTTGTAGCATATATTCTGTGCGAACACAATTAGTACAATTGAATGTTACACTGGAGCAGCAAACCATCCCCCTAACTAACACCCCAGACAAAGCACTATGGAAATGGTCACCATCCAAACAATTCAGTGTCAAATCAGACTACCAAGCCTACAAACATGCCCCAACCTTCAAGTCAGAGGTAAATAAGGTATGGAAAAGCAAGGCACCCCCTAGAATGCAAGTTTTTTCATGGCTAATGGTGTTAAACAAGATATTAACAATAGATAATCTGATGAAACGAGGATGGAATATGGTAAACAGATGCATCATGTGTAAATCGCAATTAGAAACAGTGCCACACCTCTTTGAGAAATGCACAGTGACAAAGGAAATATACAGGCAAATATCTATAATCATGAGGATGAAGGTGCCAATTCGACAAGCAAGGAAGGCACTGCTCAACAATGAACTCAACAAGGAGGAAAGATCATTGCTACATATCACACAATTTGTTATTTGGAGAGAGAGGTGTTCGAGAGTTTTTACAGATAAATCAAATAGTAATGACCTTCTCCTACAACAAGTGCGGGATCAGTGGAGTATAATACTGCAGAGGGAAAGACAGACATTAACATAGGCCTGCAACAATACCGAGCAACAGTAAAGGCACAATCGCTATACTGCTGGTAGGATCAACACAAGACAGAGCCATCAAGGCCATGGAAGTTAGGCACTGGTAAGGAGAAAACAGATACCGACTGGTACCGGTACGCTACTGGTATGCTACTGTACGCTAGGGGTAATACTAACAAAGGAAAGGTGCAACACGGACAGTCGAATCAGCAACTTCTTCTATACTGGCACAACCAACTTGGTACCGAAGTGGTACTGACAAGGTTGGAGGAGGAAAATAAATCCAGGGGCCTTTTAGCAAAACTGGTACTGACAAGGTTGGAGGAGGAAAATAAATCCAGGGGCCTTTTCGCAAAACTATGACTCTCAGCTCAATGCTGCTGGCATTTCTTCTGCTATTTATTTTCGTTTTTTACTTTTCTGATTTACTGCTTTCTAGGATTTAATCATCTACTTTTCAAAGCTCAGTTGTTTGAGCATTTACATTTTCATCATATTTTTACAAAACTCTTGTAATCTTTTACCATTCAATGGAATTATATGTGAGCTTGACTCACATTTTTTCTCAAAAAAAATATTCCTTCCCTAGAAGAACAAATCTAAATTCTTACAATTACATATTTTCAAAAAATGCTCTTTAACTAGAGTGGTTTTATCGATCGTTTTTACATGCAGAACCTCCATTTCAAAAACCTAATGCGAATAAATTAGCTAAATTTATGACTTTTTGACACACTATGTGAACTACATAATAGAGAATGCTTAGATTTTATAAAGTGTTACCAACGCTTCATGTTGTAGTGGAGCTCTAAAAATAAAATTATGAATGCTTATATCCCAACAAAGCTTGTTTCGGTTAAGAGATAGATACCTATAACAGAAGTTACGGGGATAAGTAATCAAAGTAATGACCAAACTCTTGCTGACTAACAGATTAGAAAATTACAAGAAATAAAATAGAACTCACTCCACTTTAGAAAAAACACGGGCTAAAAAATTCTCAAATTGATTCAATGAAGACATCACCTACATTAAGTTAGATCAATAGATCAGAAAAAAGGCTCAGGAACTATTATTAGTCCAATAACAGTAAATCAGTTTCATGTAATTCCACAGGTAAAACAAGTGAATATTACACTAGCTCTTGGTTGGACAACACATAATCAGCTCCTAGTACTAGAATATTTAATGCTGACCCTGTTGTGTTGCAACTGGATTGAACCTAAAACATCTTGCAGGTACTTAAGTCCCAAGAAGAACTCCAGATCATACACAGCTTCAACGGCATGAACCACAACCTAACACATGACCTAAAATATACCAAATTATCAGACTGCGAAGAATATATGTCTGAGATAATACAAAAGCAAAATTACCTGAATCATGGGTTTTGCATGATGATTTAAATCTGCCAAGTCAATTTGCACATTAAGAGCTCCTTGATTTTCAAAATTATCCCCAGTAAGTGAAGACTAGAAAAGAAACTAATAAATAATAATGAGCGAACAAAAGGGAATATATAGAAGTCAACACGGTCCAATTTCCACCAAAAACTGTACAACACATTTTGCATTCCTACAATAAAGCGGCCCAATCAATATAGACTGCTATGTCAGGTTGGTCTTGTTTATTTCATCAAAAAGTTACAAACGACCCACCTCAGGACTACAAATTACCGCAATATTACACACACACATGTGTATGTGTGTAGAAAGGGAGAGAAAATCACTTAGCACACTGCAAAGGTTTGAAGACAGAGAGAGAGAACCTGCAACTGTTTCTCTGCACATGCTCTATAGTTCAAGATGTCATTAATGTCACATTCTTTATCCATTTCCTCTAGTTCTTGCAAAATATCTGTGTTTAAAAGCTGATACTAGCATGTTCAAACAAAAAGTCAACATAAGACGCACAATTGTTCAAAGAGATTCTTTTTTTTTTTCTCTCTACATATTTTTAGCGCTGTACTGTATAATTCTCATTTTGTTTCAATGATGGTTTGAATATAGTTTTCCAGACATGATTCTTTCTCTTTGAAATGGTAAATAAGTATGAAGATTGTAATGTGTATAAAATTTTCCAGAAGTATCATTTAATTTTCCAGAAGCACAATTGTTACATGGCTAACCTGCTCTTTCTGCAGCAATTCTAACCTGCTCTTTCTATTACTATGGTTGTTTTTTATGTATACTGGTAATTTGAGTTGCATACTGGTAATTATTTTCTAGTTTGGGTTTAATATCTTTAATTTGAGTTTGGTATAGTATTTGTGGTGGTCTTGTATGGTTTAATTAGTTGTGTATTTTTAATTTAAATCATCTAGAGATTCTTTTTTTTTTCCTCTCTACATATTTTTAGCATTGTACTGTATAATTCTCATTTTGTTTCAATGATGGTTTGAATATAGTTTCCCAGACATGATTCTTCCTCTTTGAAATGACATATAAGTATGAAGATTGTAATGTGTATAAAATTTGTGCATAAAACAGGCTTTTCATATGTTCTGCTAATAAGGCTTTTCGTATGAAACAGATTTGATTTCTTTTTACTCTACTTTCTACATGGATTTACACTCTACTTGACTCAAATTCTAAAAACTGCAAAAAATTCTAAAAACTGTTTGCAGAATTCTTCTTACTGTAGTAATAGTTTCATGCGGAGTTGCAATGGGTTTTCAGAAAACTATAGGATATCAATATAAGTTTAGATATCCTGTCATCTTTTTCAAGTCAAGGAGTGAAACTCAATTTGAACTGAATATCTTCTTCACACTTTGAACCAAATTAGAGAAGAAAACTTGACAACATTGCTAGGTGTTTTTATACACAATCATTGCCAGGGTTTAATTACTAGAAATTTTTAGCGAATTTCTAGTAGGGTCGTTTCAGATTTTTGGCTGTTTAGTTTGATTGAAATTTTGACAGGTACAGGGTGGTACCAGTAGGGACTGAAATGATACTGTAGTACTGGTACACTAAAGCAAAGTACATTTCATAGTAGTTCATTATTACTAAGAACCCATAAGTGCGTTAACAGGGAAAGGTTTCATATTTTTGGCAATTCAGCTTGACTTTGACAGGTACCAGTAGGGACTGAAATGATACTGTAGTATTGTTACACTAAAGCAAAATATATTTTATACTGTTCATTACTACTAAGAACCCATAATTGGGTTGACAGGTATGGGTTTCAGAATTCTGGCCGTTTAGCTTGACTGAAATTAGGGTAACAACTTTAATTGTCTCATAGAACCACGAACTATCTCAATTCTAATTTTTTTTTTTCTAGGGACCTCTCATTTAATGATCTTACTGGTGATCTGCCCAAAAGCTTCAATGCACTCTCTAGATTGAATTCATTGTAAGGAAGTAAAAGTTTGGACTTCATATGTCATAATTTTTTTTTAAGTAGACTCTTGTACTAATTATTTAACTATTGAATTCATCAAATACAAATTTATCTTAGCTGTCGAATTTTTAATTTTTATACAACAACCTTTTTTCTTCTTATCTTTATGCCATTATATTATATTTTCAGAAAAAAAAAAAAACTAGTTATATGAATGAAGTTTTGTCAGGCAAAGGCCATTGGTTATCACAATTGACTTTTTCATGTTGTCTTTCTTGTCCAGATTAATGTTCATGAACAGCTCATTGGTTGTCCAAAGAAAATCCGTTAGTTGTCCAGATTAATGTTCATAAATAAGGTACGTAATGAACTGGACTATATAATGAACACAATTGCACAAACTGAACATGGACAAAAATTTCTCAAGTTTGAGCCAGTTATGAACTGGACAATTATCATATAACTTCTGATCTGAATTGAGCATGAACCGAAACCGGCTGATTAGCAGCCCTAGAACACACCATTTATTTATTTTTCTTGAATTAGTTCGCTGTGTGCCTAAGGTAAAAGGGATAAGTATAATCTGCAAATAAAAAATCCACTGGGTGCTACACTGCTACTTATTCAGGGTGTACAACAATTGAACTAAAATTAAAAGAATCACAATCAAAATAAAATGATTATAGAGCATGAAATAGAGACTTACAGTCTCCGCCCAAGAGTGCTCCAAGAGGTCTTCCTCAGTTTTTTACGAACCTCATACAAAACTGAGTCTCGTGCATATTTGATTCGGTTTCGGAGTTCCGAAATACAGCGCACCCCTTTCTCTAAGAAATTTTCTCCCCTCTCACTCGTTCTCTCGCACTAGCAATGAGAGGCCTCTGGAGTCTCGAGCTCTATTAATTTCTAGGTTTCCTTATCACAGCCATGTAACGATATCACCTCTAATGGAGTCCGATTTCTCTCTCTTTCTCCCTTCGCCTCTCCGCCGTCGCCTCTCTGCTCAGCCTCTAACCTAGTCGCCATCGCCTCTCTGCTCAGCCTCGCGATATCGCCTCTAACCTAGTCGCGTTGCCTCTCCACCGTCGTCTGCTCAGCCTCCCTCCTCCTCCGCTGGTGCATTGCCTAGCTCCTCTCTCCAGGTAATTTTCTTCTCCATCATATCAAGACAATATCAGATCAGATGGGTACCATTGTTGGGTTGTTCCGGTTGTGGTGTACCATTGTTGGGTACCAACCTGAATTTTCGTGTCACTGAGATATCTATTGTGTGATTTATAAATTAAAATGCTTGATGGTGAGATTCACATGGAAAAATACTGGTAACTCAATAGAACACCACTTCAATTTGATTTATCTTCTTGATGCTATATATTGATCAACTCTTAAGGGTTAATGAATCAATAATTCAATCCAGCCATTGACTGATTGACACCATTAATTGTTCGTGAATGTTTCAATGAGAGATGAAGGTAGATGAACGTATATTGTGTTTTCCAGTTACCTCCAATAGCCTAAGAAATGGACAACAAGGCAGGGTATCTAGCAATTCTCTAAACTTGGCATGAATTCCAATTTTGTCTGAATCACAGATTGTCAGGCCTCATAGTGGATGTATTTGGAGGAGTGGCAATAATTGCATCATCAGCTGCTTGGGTTGAGAAGTACAGACAAAAAATCTAGTCTCTTGTAAGTAACTTCCTCTTAGTTAGTTAATTTTGCTAGAATCTGAAATTGTGTGATTTGGGTCTATAACGTTGTGTGATTTGGTGAGATAATATTTTTGAAGTTGTCAATTTTGCTAGAATCTGAAATTCAATTAGTACAATCATAAATTTTAGGGCTTAGGAGCTATTAAAAACTAAACTCAGTGGCTATATTTACAAGTCTAGTTAAGCTTTAACACATGTTTTTTAGGGTTTGGATTAGAGCTTTTATACATGAAAATTCTAGAAACTATACTATGAACTTCAAGAAAATATTTCTCTACTGTGTTGTCAGTCTTTGGAATTATGCATAAAGGTCCATGCTATCCTTTTTATTGCCTTTTAGTGAATGTGGGCATGACAGTGGACATGACAGTTTGCCCTGTTCACAATTAGTTATAATTCAAAATCAGCTATATTTAGTTGATTCAAAATTATCATGAATTGATGGCTGCATTAAATTAATTGTCCGTGAATGAAGTGGTCCAGTTTGAAAACCAAGGTAGCTAGCAATCCAAAAAGTGAAACTGTTCCTAAGTTGTTCAAAGCAAGGCCCAGTTGGTTGTCCACAGTTCATCCCAGTTGGTTCAAACTGGCATGATTTGAACAGGGCTCATCTTCAAACAGGGCTCAGCTTTGAACAAAACTGAACGGGCTGAGCACGAACAATTAGTCTTTCATTTCGGACCAATCATGAATAGGGCTTCATATATTCCAATTTCAATCCTAACTGGTCATGAACAGGGCTTTCGTCCATTAGCAGCCCTAACCATGTTCGAGGGAGTGGTAAGCCAGGTACTTGCCGGGTTTCTTGGCCGGTACGTGAAGGGCATTCAAAAGGACCAGCTCAAGATTGGTATCTGGAACGGTACCTAATCGTTTCCTTCCTCTTAATTGTGTGCTTGTCTTGTTTCCTTTTTTTTTTTTCCCCGCAACAAGTCACACATTTAGGTTGAATTTCAAATTGTGTTCCCTGTAGCTAAGGTTTAGGAGGAAATGAGAGCCTGAATTCCCATTTTATGCCTGTTTAGATGGAAATCAAGTGAAATTTCTGGGAAACTATAGCACCAGCAATTACTGGGATTACATTACCACAGACAGATATAGTTACTTGTGTCAATCAGGCCACCACAGTGCCACAACAGTATGGTACCAGACCAATTTGTTAGCTGCTTCAGATGTATTATTGTTCTTTCTATTATTATAATTTTTCTCTTAGCTAGTTGTAGACTTAATAGTGACAATTTTTTTTTCCTGGAGGAACTACATAGCTGCTGTTAATTGTGTCATGGAAGTTAATCACTTCAAGACACACCCTACTGCTACTAGGCATTATTTTGAACCTCAAGTGTACTAATTATTATTTGAACTTGCTTATCTCATTGCAGAAGAAATATTGTTGGAGAATGTAGAATTGATTCTGGAAGCATTTGACTACTTGCAGTTGCCTTTTGCATTGAAGAATGGTGAAAATTCTAATTTAAATTTCGTAATTTCATTTCAAATGTTCTTAGTCTTGTTTCTGTTTTATCCCTTTTCATTTTTTTCTCCACCACCAAGGAGAAAACTTCCTGATTCTGGCATATTACTAGTCCGCTCAAGCCAGATTTAATGTCTTTTTAAGGGGTTTCATGCTGATTTAGCCCCCCAAGATACACATTTTTAATTTCCTTGTTTTTGGCTTTCATGTGAATCCAGAATTGACGAAATTAATATTATTTAGCTGAAGGTCGATTGATATTGAATTGCAGAAGGGAGGATTAATTGGGCCCAATTGTCATAAAATTGCAGGACAAGCAGGCAAATTGAGTATAAAAATTCCATGGAAGAAGCTTGGGTGGGACCCAATCATAATTGAATTGGAAGATGTCTTTATATCTGCTTGCCAGAGAGAGGATACCGAGGTATGTTCTTATATCTGGTATGTTCCAATTGCTACAAGGGTTCCTGTACCAGCCTATAATGTTCCACGCTGCACCTACTATAAGCTGCTGCTATCTTAGTTCTTAATGCTATTATTATTTCAAATGTGGAAGCTCTAATTAATGTATTTACTTGATTTTTATTTTCCTGTTTTTAGTGGAGTTTTGACTCTGTTGACAAAAGAGAAATAGCTGGAAAAATGGCTAAGCTTAATGCAATCGAGCTTGCGAAGTTCTCTAGCCGTGTAACAGGTATGTTGTCATTTTGATAAAACTTATACCAATTCCATTACATCCAGACCACAGAATGTACCAGCTGGTCCGGCCCGAGTTTTACTTGTCTATATCACTTGAATTACAGCACCAACCTCCATCATTACATTGTTTTACCAGGCTTTGACTTGTACCTTGTTTGACTGGTAATCCAAAAAGAAAGATATGCATTTTACCATGATTGTTTCTTTTTTTTGTTTTTCATCCTTTCAGATAATCAAACTGGTCAATCATTTCTTTCATATATGTCTGCAAAGGTACAAATAGAGCTTTGTAAAATAGTAAAGAACTTTGTACTTTTGAAAATAAACTGCTTGATAGTTTGTCAAATTCAAGGTGATTGACTTCCACCTCTACAGATACTTGGCAATATCCAAATTTCAGTACGAAATGTGCATGTTGCATATGTCGACACTCACAAAAATGAGGTATTGGTCTTGTTTCTTGGGCTCTTTTGTGTACAGATTTCTCATACCAAAGCTCTTCATTTTTAAGATTTTAAGATTTGAAGTCAGTTTGACCCTGTTAACTCTTATTCAATTTACCAGTACATACACTGGTAACAACTTGATTTTCTGTTCTGCTATAGAAGAAAATGATATATCTTAGTGCTATGTCATAAAGGTCTAATAATGATTCCTTCTTATGCAATATCTTTTGCCAATACATCCACAGGAGAAATTCATATTTGGGTTGAGATTTTCAAGTCTGACAGTAATGACAGACACACGCAGGCATAGTTTCTCTTCGTACGATTTCTAACCTATTTTTTCTTTTTGTTTCTCTATTCTTACATACATTTTTAATATAATGATTCACATTTTTCTTCTCTTAGGTCTTTAATAGGAATATCAAGATCTGGGCAAGTGAGCAAGATAATTGAAATATCTGATGCTTGTTTTTATTGCAACCGGCTTGATGAAGGCCTTGAAAACTTTATAACAAGTGACTTTATGCAATCGCGAGGCAGCATTTTGGAGATAGAGAGAAAAATAGATAATTATATCATTGAACCGTTTGATATAACTATATCTGTGCTAGTAAGTTAAACTTCTCATGCATGTGACATATTGCAAATTTTAATTCTGATTTTGTATTAGCAATTTGTCCATTTTGGATCAGATACTTTATAAGCAATTTGACCTTTTTGGCTATTTTGTAGGCAAACAAGCCGGGAAAGCTTGACGGTGCTCCGCAATATGATATCGATGTTGAGCTAAATGGCTTGGTTCGTTCCTTTTTTTATTGTTGAAATTTTCCCTGGGAATAGAATGAAATTAATAGCAACTTTTGTCATCTTATTCTCTTGTGTGTGTTTTGCCTTTCCTTTTGTTTCCTTATCTCTAGGTTCTTTCAACAAGTGAAATTCAAATTCAGAAAATGTTAAGTCTCTCAGACCATCTCACCATATGTGCACTCCGAGAAAAGTATGTTCCTTGTTATAACTATATTTAGGGAAGCTAAATTAGAGTTTCTATTTTCTAATTTATAACTAACTCTTCACTCTGATTTGTGTTGTTTGATGTTCTTTTATTTATAAAAGACAATGAGTAACTTGTTCTTATAATATACAGCATTTATTTATGAATTTGTTTTCATCATTGGTCTTTGCAGGTATGGTCGGTATAGGCCGTCTCAGAGCTCCCTCTTGAATAAGGAAGAAGGCTGGCAACTTTTGTGGTGGCACTATGCACGAGACTCAGTTTTGTATGAGGTTCGTAAAAAACTGAGGAAGACCTCTTGGAGCACTCTTGGACGGAGACTGTAAGTCTCTACTTCATGCTCCATAATCATTTTATTTTGATTATGATCCTTTAAGTTTTAGTTCAATTGTTGTACACCCTGAAGAAGTAGCAGTGTAGCACCCAGTGGATTTTTTATTTGCAGATTATACTTATCCCTTTTACCTTAGGCACACAGCGAACTAATTCAAGAAAAGTAAATTAATGGTGTGTTCCAAGTTTATGAACTTGTTATTTATAGTTCTTTAGCATGATATGAAAAATGTTTGGAATACACAAGTCACATTGCTTTCCCCGACTTAAAACTCTGATTCTTAATAATTCGAAGTAACTTCAAAATTTGGGTATTAGTTGTAAATATGTGAAATATTTGGTGTCATTTGCTAATATGGCTAAAATACTAGAAACTCAAAATATTACACATGTACTTTCTGCTACCTTTTAATTTCAGAAACAGCAAGCATAGATATGTCAATTTGTACAAGAGAAAGTTAGAGTTGCTGCAGAAAGAGCAGGTTAGCTTTTATCTGAGACATTTTATTAAATGATACTTCTGGAAAATTAGAAAAATATTTTGCTGTTGGTATCTTATTACCACATAACAACTGTGCGTCTTATGTTGACTTTTTTGTTTGACTTTTTTGTTTGAACATGCTATTTTCAGCTTTTAAGCACAGATATTTTGCAAGAACTAGAGGAAATGGATAAAGAATGTGACATTGATGACATCTTGAACTATAGAGCATGTGCAGAGAAACAGTTGCAGGTTCTCTCTCTCTCTGTCTTCAAACCTTAGCAGTGTGCTAAGTGATTTTTTCTCCCTTTCTACACACATACACATGCATGCATGTGTAATATTGCGGTAGTCTGTAGTCTTGAGGTGGGTCATTTGTAACTTTTTGATGAAATAAACAAGACCAACCTGGCATAGCAGTCTATTGGGCCGCTTTATTGCAGGAATGCAAACTGTGTTGTACGGTTTTTGGTGGAAATTGGACCGTGTTCCATTTCATTCTGTTTCCATGATTCGGAAACAAATAAAATAATGCAATTGAAGTACCAAAGTTGTAGTAATGTCATTTTCTAATTGAGATTTTGGAGCTTCAATTTTTTTATTCTAACCTGAATTTTATTGAGAAATGCCAACGTGTCTCTTCCTTGCTGGTCTAACTACATTCAGGTCAGATCAGCTGGCCGGGTTCAAATCAACAATTGCCAGCCCTTATTACACGAGATCATATTGCCTTCTGTAACTATAACATTTTTGTAGGACGGGCTGTCTCGGTCCAGGTCTCTTTCTATACTTAGTGATGCTCAGATGTCAGAAGAGAAGCCCCAAACAGAAGAACAATCTTCAAGTGGGGGTCGTCGTTGGTTGAACTGGCTCTCTCTTGGTATGCTTGGAGCTGGTGGGACGGCTGATACTAGTACATTTGCTGGCGTAGTATCAGATGAGATTATAAAGGTTAGCTATTTTGTCTGTCTTGTGATACCTTAAATGCATTACTATAATGGCTAATCTGCATATGTCATTCTGTCTAAATTTGAAGAATTTTTGGCATCAATTTTGGTGGAGGACCATTTAGTTAGTTGAGATAACATGCAGTACCTGACATATTGTTTTATCTTAGGTGGGATTAAGAATGATGTGTATATATAGAATAATAGAACTTAAACCTACTTAGAAGTAGTTATTTTGGCCTTAAATTCTGATCATGAGGTTCTTTTACAGGATATCACTGAGGGAATGGAGTTCCACATGGTTTCATCTTCAACTGATGGCTCTTTGGTGAAAGAGAAGATCTACACTTCTTCCGTAAAGCTTACTATTTCTGAAACAATAGCATCAATTAGCCTGAGGTAGTAGCATGCTTCTTTCGTACCTTGCAGCTCCTTATCCTCCCTCTCTATTTTCCTCAGGGCTATTGTACCTGCATGTTTCTAGTAAAGTTACTAGTTTTTATTTTCTGTTATTCAGTAGTACTGGAAGAAAAATTGCGGAGGCACAGCTCTCCAGTTTTGGTCTTGAGTGCAAAATCTGGGATAACTCGGCCAGCATTTTCATTTCTCTAGAATCTTGTAAGATCACAAATCCATGCAATGGGAATCTTCTCTTGGTGCTTGGAGAGGTAAGTTTCAACCAAACAATTTTCAACCCTTATTGCATATCAACCCTTCATTACTTCTACATATTCCCTTCTGTTCGCTCATTATTATTTATTAGTTTCTTTTCTAGTCTTCACTTGCTGGGGATAATTTTGAAAATCAAGGAGCTCTTAATGTGCAAATTGACTTGGCAGATTTAAATCATCATGCAAAACCCATGATTCAGGTAATTTTGCTTTTGTATTATCTCAGACATATATTCTTCGCAGTCTGATACTTTGGTATATTTTTGGTCATGTGTTAGGTTGTGGTTCATGCCGTTGAAGCTGTGTATGATCTGGAGTTCTTCTTGGGACTTAAGTACCTGCAAGATGTTTTAGGTTCAATCCAGTTGCAACACAACAGGGTCAGCATTAAATATTCTAGTACTAGGAACTGATTATGTGTTGTCCAACCAAGAGCTAGTGTAATGTTCACTTGTTTTACCTGTGGAATTACATGAAACTGATTTACTGTTATTGGATTAATAATAGTTCCTGGGCCTTTTTTCTGAACTATTGATCTAACTTAATGTAGGTGATGTCTTCATTGAATCGATTTGAGAATTTTTCAGCCCGTGTTTTTTCTAAAGTGGAGTGAGTTCTATTTTATTTCTTGTAATTTTCTAATCTGTTAGTCAGCAAGAGTTTGGTTATTACTTTGATTACTTATCCCCATAACTTCTGTTATAGGTATCTATCTCTTAACCGAAACAAGCTTTGTTGGGATATAAGCATTCATAATTTTGTTTTTAAAGCTCCACTACAGCATGAAGCGTTGGTAACACTTTATAAAATCTAAGCATTCTCTATTCTGTAGTTCACATAGTGTGTCAAAAAGTCATAAATTTAGCTAATTTATTCATATTAGGTTTTCAAAATGGAGGTTCTACATGCAAAAACGATTGATAAAACCACTCAATGGCGTGAGGACATCTTTCATGGCTGTGATTTCATGGATATTTATGATCACTTCGAGGTTGACCTCATGTCCTGCGAGGTAATATTCAATGCTGCTTCCATTATCTTTTTGAAGATATTGGGCTTTTTCTTACAGAATATGGGTTCTCTTAGGTGAAGATATTGGCACCTAATGCAGATGCTGCTATATCCATAATGGACAAGTCAAATGGCTCTGTGCTACTTAGTTGGTGCCTTTTGTCGGATGAACCCAAAGTTAAACAGCTGGAGGTAATTTTCTTGGGGCCCCATTTGTTATTACATTGCCATACATCAAAAAAATGGTTGGTATACTATTTCAAAAAAAGTGATTTGTATATTGCTGGCTTATATGTTTTTCCTATTGTGAGTATATCGGCCTTGAACATGTACCTGTCATGGCTGGTATGAAACCATTTGGAAATCTAAAAGTACAAGCTCGTTTTTTTTTTAATGTTAGGCTGATTGGAAAATGCCATCTCTGCATTTGCATTTCTCGAAGAAAATTTACCGAGCTATAAATGAGGCACAACAGTCTGTTGCAAAACTTGAGAGATTAGATGCTAAGAACAGTGGATCCCCAAAGGCCTCTTATATGAATGTCTTTGCATTAGTGAAGCTAGGCAAGGTCAGATTGGACCTTTGTCTGGATTACGATCTGCAAAGGAGCGCAATGGTTTCTTACATTATAGAAGATATGGTCGTCAGGTTAGTAATCTGAGCATTTTAAAAAATTTGCTCGTAAAGGTTTAATAAAATATGAGCAATCCCATTTAGGATTATAATACTAGTATTAGTGGGTACCAGAACATACTAGTTTTACTTGTACCTAGGTATGGCCGTGGCAGCTTGAGTGAGATGTTGAAACTTGATTATTGCATAAACCAACAATTGAGCACATAATGCAATCCAACAAAGTGAGAAACAAAATTTTCGAATGGTTTGCATCACTCCATAGCTTCACTGACTTGGTACCATAATGAAAATTAAGTGTGGTAATCTTAAAAAACTACTATTTTTATTGTAACAAAAAAGTACACTTTTTCATCTCTTAAATTGCAGGTATGCCACAGAGTTTCCAGAAGTTTGGGTAACTTCACAGTCATTTGAAGTGGAAGTCACCGATTTCAAGGACAAACCAACACTGAACCTGTTACAGAGCTCAAAAGTCACAGCTGAAAGTACACCTGAGGAAAGCTTTTCTTCAATTGTTGGCTGCTTACAGTTGAACTATCAATTTCATACTGATACTCTCAATCTTTGCTTGAACAATATGGAGTTTCATCTATATCCTGAAATTTGTGGGCTCTTGTCATTGTTCTTCAGAACTCTTAACTCAGTATCTAATTGTTCCCCTAGAACTGAGATAAATGGCCCATCTGGTGGGGACCATTCTTATTTAAACGAGGTAGATGGTCCATATTGTGGGGATGATTCTCATTTTGGATTTTCTAACTATGGAAATGATGGAATCCTTGCTAATCAGTTCCCTTTTCTGGTTCCATCTGAGTTGAGAAATTACTATGGCGAAGAGAGAATTCCTCTTTCCAAAGGTGCAACAAAAATTCTTGTCTCTCTGAATAGGATCAAGTTGCATTTTCATGACTGGTCTTGCGATTTAGGCATTGGCACAATACCAGAAGCAAGCGTTTTTTTTTCTTACATTAGAAATTCTTCGGATTTTCTCATGTCAGTACGGGGCATGAAAGTTGTCTCGTCTCTGGCCAATACCAGCATAACCGGGCTTTTTTTGGGACCAGCGGAACCGACCAATCCAAATATAGCAAGTGTTCGTATCAGGAAAGTGGCATCTGACAAGTCAGTAAGGCCTATGGAGGTACGGTTTGCATTTCAGAACACTTGCTGTACACTATCATCTGAGTATCTTGCCTTGGTGGTAGGATACTTCGACTTGCCTGAGTGGGACCCACCCCTGCCAAATGAGAAGATCTCAAATGTGAAAAACATCTGGTACCAATTCGAGCTTGTTGATTCTTTTGTGTTTTTACCAGTGGAGAAGTGTGAGAAAATGTGCATGAGAGTTGGCATCCCAAGACTTTTTGGGAAGGTTATTAAGAGGGGCACATCTGCTGAGGCTGGTGCAGGCTTACCACCACAATGCCTAATCAATGAGAGCTTGGTGCCTGACAAGAGTGACATTGTGGATATATTTGGAAGAAGTGTATCGATATCTTTTTGTGCGCTAGAGGAACAGACTAAGTTCATGAAGTTTGAAGAGTATATGCCTAATTTGGGGTTTCCTCTTCTTGACACGCTAAATGCAGATATGTTTGTTCGGATGCCGTGGAACACTGGGCCCATTCCCGGATATACAAGTGTGCCTGATTTTCTTATGATGCATGTATGGAGTTGTAGCCTGGTTGCTCTAGGTAATTAAAGATGAACTTTTCTATTCAAAACAAAAGACAATGCTTATCAAAAGAATTTATTTTATTATTTCATTTATCTTTTGGTAACTAGTCTGTGCTGATCCCTAACATTTGCACATGTACAGTATAGATAGGTCACTATTATTATTTGTTACTGTTGTTTACCATTTTCTGATATAAAACTCTTGATTCAATGACTTTCTAACATTTTCGCTTAACTTCTACAGATGTGAACTTCCTACCTGCACTCGGAACTTTAGCTGATGTCATAGATGAGTTCTCAATAGTGCGAAAAGAATCCAGAAAATACAAAAATGATTCCCTTCTGTATTTGCAGAACAAAAAAAGTGGGGTTGTTTCTGTTGAAGTCCAACGAGACTCCATTCTTAGCTTGAAGCTTTGTTTTGCTGCCCTCACACTCAACCTCTCTAAGTCAGATAAATTAGATTCATCAAAATATACTAGTGTGGCTAATGCACACTTTGGACTCAATCTCTCTCTTGTGCTAGTAAATCAGATACCAGTCTATATTGGTGCTGATATTTCGACAGTTGTTCTCAATTCATCTCTGAGTTGTCGAACTCTGATGTCATTTACATCTGAGAGGTCTGATTCTTTGCATTTTCAGGTCAGTTATTCTGTCCGCGCGGAAGGAGCTAGTGAGATTTTGGTTGCAGCACCTTCACTAGATATTTGGTTATACCTGATTGATTGGAATACTATAATCAAACATCTTGACTTGTATACTAGGAAGAATGATAATACCTCGAGTTCGACTGATGGACAGGAGTCTCCAGTGTCACCTGATTTTGAATCACAATCTGGTTCGGAGAGTGATGGCATTGTTGATTTGTTTGTAAATTGTGAGAATTTCTCTGCTCGGTTTCATTTGCCAATTTTACGAAGGGAGGGGGATGAGTATAAGCATGTAACCTTTGTCTTTCATGGTAAAAATATTGAAGCCTATAAAGGAGAGAGATTTGTTAGATTGAAAATTGAAATCGAGATGCTTAAGGTTCTGCTTAAGATTTTACAAGATGGAAAAGAAGATATCTCCATCCCGTTCATGCAACTAAATAGTATGAAGATTGCAATTGATTCTAACAAGAGAAGTGCTGAGCTGGTGAATTGGCTTGTGGAAGTAAAAACAGAGATGATGGATGTGGGGCTTTCATACCAGGTTTTTGGTTTCTTGAGTAACATCCAATTCGAGTTGCCTGAAGAGGAAACGTCTAGGTCAAGTTGTAGCCTTCTGCTTAAGCTTCACTTGCGCAAGGGTTCTATATTGCTTAGTGATGGAAGGGTATGCTTTATCTTTAATTATGTGTGAGCATACTAGGATTATTGTATGAATCTTTGTGTATTTAATTATAATGTTTCTTTTCTTTTGTTTCAACAGTGGAGTTATCATGGACCTATTATGAAAACATTTTTGAAGAATGTAACGGCACTAGTTACACAAAAGGATAGCATGGCAGAAGCTTCAACATCTGCTGACCTCCTGATAAACTACAACAATATTGACAAGGTATCTCAAAATTGTTATTTTTTTTCATCTGTAGCCATATTGTTATTGTCACACTAGAATAATGATGACCAACATGTTGTTTATTAGGTAATGTGGGAGCCTTTCTTAGAACCCTGGAGCTTTGGGTTGAACTTTGAAAGGAAAATTAATGGAGTTACAAGAACATGTGCGACTACAGATGTTCAAGTGAAGTCTTTGGAGGAGCTTAATATTAATATAACCGAACCCCTGATTGAGGTTAGGTAGTAGATATGAACATTTTCTATTGTAATGGATAAGTAACTTCAGCTATTATAATTGTTTGTCGGACTCTTTCTATCACTTGGTGAATTAATACTGGATCAATTGAACTCATGTAAAAACCTATTACATAATGCTGGATCAATTGACCTATGCATATGTTATTACATTTGCAGATTATGCCACAATGTAGGTTCAATTTC
Organism: Carex pumila; assembly: GCA_033356055.1. Taxonomy (NCBI): domain Eukaryota; kingdom Viridiplantae; phylum Streptophyta; class Magnoliopsida; order Poales; family Cyperaceae; genus Carex; species Carex pumila. Next base: position 18,055 of record JARJHM010001040.1, on the reverse strand, counting down.
GTTACCCTTGTTTCTATGTCATTTTTTTTTTATTCGAGTAAGGGTATGGGGGTCAAGTCACCAAACCATTAATATCCACAAGGGATCCTCCATCTGGGTTCCAAATCTACCACTAGACCAAAGACTGGTTCTTCTATGTCAACTTTGCATTTTAACAAACTTTTTCCTTTTTTTTTTGTTGGGGATTGGGGTAGTTAAGTATCGTCAGAAACTTAACAACTAACAACACGGTAGCTTGTAGCCTTGTACTCTATTTTTAGTCGTATCTTGTTTCTCATTTCAGTGAATGTCTTGTGTGTAGGCCCTCTTCAGGATCAATAGCATGATAGAAGACTCAAAGAATCCTAATTGTGGAGGTGGTGTTTGGTCCAACCCATCTGTTCTTGGTTTAACAGACTCAAATGACATTGGTTTTAGAAGATATGCCCCTTACATAATTTCTAATGAGACGGGTCTTCCTCTGAGGTTCAAGGTTTTCAGAGGCCCCCCGAATGCTGATGAAGTGTTGCACTTCTCTGCAATTGACGAAAGCAACGTGCCTCCAGGGTATTTAGTTTCTTGATGAAAAATGATCATCATAGTTTTTTTATGGCAGGATTTAATATTTGAGGATGAACTCATCCTCATCAGAAAAAAAATCACAAAAATTAGCAAAGAAATAAAAAAAGAGTTCAACTGCTGTGGTGTTATCCAAACTGAGGATTCTGCTTGTCCAATCCTCTATTAGGCACTAATCAATGGTACTGTTTGACAAGCTCCAAATACTCTCAGTGTGAAATAACCAACTAAAACACACTTCTTACTAAATTAAATAAAAAGGATGGGTTTGTTATATGACCCCTCTATGGTAGTAATCTCAATTCCTACAAAATTATAAGATGAACAATCACTAACACCCAATGGACTAAAGTGAAGCATGCTAACAGGTATTGTGTACCAATATACGTAGAAGAGATTGTAGAGGAGTTCTTCTTTCAGCCCAGGGAGGCCCGCTCATCCGAGCAACTTATTGAGAAGAAACTAAACTCAGTACCACACCACATGATTTCTGTTCAATTTGAGGGGACCAGCAGACCCTCCATGCCCGTCTCTATGGATTTTGTGGGTGTGACCTCCTTTGAAGTAGACTTTTCAAGTGGTCAAAGACCAGCTTCAGCTTCTTCTTTGACTGTTCCTGTTGTACTAGAGGTCTCAATGCAACACTACAGCAAAATGATACGACTGTACTCTACGGTCAGTACTGGAGGTCTTTATTGAATTGCAGTTTACTTCTGAAAACATCATTGCTAAATTGTTATTTTAGTTTCTAAGAAGGAAATTACAAATTGAACAGGTTGTGCTGTTCAATGACACATCAATTCCACTGGAGCTTCGATTTGATATTCCATTTGGTGTTTCTTCCACAGTATGAATCGATTTTTACCTTTTACTATTATTATCTTGTTTAATGGATCAAGTAAATAACTGATTGAGTGAATAAACATGTTTCATAAGAATCAACAAAGTAATTATTTACAAGAGATTTTTTTTTTTCCTCTACAACAACAACAACAACAACCAAGCCTTTATCCCAAACAAGTTGGGGTAGGCTAGAAATGAAACCCAATCACAATCATAAAATCAAGAAAAGATCAATACAGAATAATCTCTTTCAGTTCTCTCTCTAACAGGAGTATTTTCTCATACCTTAAATAAAAATAAGGTCTTAGGCCCAATTCAACCAGGTCAAGAGATCCCTCTTCCTCTCCACTTGTCAGAGGCTGGTCGAATCAGATGGCATCCGGTCTGTGATGGCTATTTATGGAGTGAAGCACACTTGCTCTCAAGTTTGCTGTCACATGAAAACAAACTAGGGTTTATGCGGTCTTTTGTGTGCTACCCATCCCATCCCAGCAATGACCCGTTTCGTTGTTGCATATCAGTTAACGACTATGACCTACCTTACAGTCAAAGGAAGTCAATTGACAATGGCCGTGGCAAAATAACCTACGAGATAAGTTCAGCGAAAAAGCATTTCATGAGGCAAGTGAGGCTGACGACACCGTTGGCTGTGAAGAATTATCTCCCAATAAGGTTATCTCTGACTATAGATTGCTGTGGGAGTGCGCATTCAGTTGCTCTTTCTGAGGTTTACTGTTGTTTTTTATAATAGATTTAATTAATCTTTAAACTTTTATTGCTATCAATTTAAATAGTCATTTTTTTCTTGCTAAATATGTTGATATTTAGGTGGACACTGCCTCCATCTTTCTTGTTGACTCTTCAAATGATCTTGCAATCAATTTCCACATAGATGGTTATAATCCTGTCATGTCTAAGTTCCCTCGTGCTGAGTCGTTTTCTACTGTGGCTAGACGAAGGAGTTTGAAGTATTCCTTGAAGGAAACTATTTCCTTCTTTTCAGATTCATCAAATGGTATACTTCTCCACTTTAAGTTCCCTTTTTTCATGCAACTTTATAAATAACGGACTTGACCAGCTTCTTATAATAGAAAATGAAAAAAATCAGACCAGATTAAAAGCCGGTCCAGTCTGGTTACCGTTTATCTATGGGGCCCAATTAACGCCTGGTAAGCTGAGGACCTTTTCGCAAATATGCATAGGCGTAGTCGCTGGTTTTTTTCCTGGTTCAAGAAGCAAAGAACATAGGTAGCAGTACAATACCTTGGAGAAAAATCAGATGCCAAAGTCAGAATAATCAATTTTTTTCTAAAATAATGAATACAATTTTTTTTGGATTTAATAATCTGTTGACAGGGCAAAAACATTTTATTTGATTCCCCTTTTGTCTAGTTTTATTAGAAATGTGCATTGTAATCAACATTTTTCCTGAAATAGTTAAAAGCTATTGTTAACTGGCATTAACATGTCTTTTTGCAACACTGTTCATATTTTAGTGTTCTTCTCGAAAAAATTTCTCTTTATTGTATCTAGTGGTACTAAAATTAACAAACAACCATTTGTAGGACCACTAAATGTAATCCTGGAGAGATCAATGGATGTGTATTGCGGTGCAAGACAACTATGCCTTCATGTTCCCTTCTTGATATACAACTCAACCGATCTGACACTTGCACTCACTGAGAATAACCATGAGGGTAGCTCAAGGTCTCTAGTTCTTCCTTCCATTTGCATCCAAGATGGGAGTGACCGGTTGAAGGAAAAGTGTGGCCTCTTAATTCTATCTTCAGGGTGAAGAACTGTTCTTTGCTAAAAATGTTATTTTATCAATAAGAAATCTCCTGTAGTTACAATGGATGACAATTTTTTCCAATCAAATGCACCAGCATTATTATGAATGTTACAAGTAATAGATACAAACTAGTTAAAATCGTCAAAGGTGTTCTGAGAAAAATACAACAGAAACTTTTCATTTTTGAAGTGTTCAACATAACTCTTTTTTGTATTTTACATCAAAGCAGGTCTGATGTAGATGTCCCAAGTTCATCTTCAAGCACAATTGGTACTAGCAGCATTGATGAAGAAAACTTTGAAAGAGAGGTCAAAGCACACATGTACATACCTCCCGAGCAAACACCAACATCTGAACTTTTAGTCAAGCTTAGTGCATGTGCACCTGTAGCCAAGTCTGATTTGAACTCAGTCTGGTCTAGCTCTTTTCTGTTGGTGCCATCTAGTGGGTCGACCAATGTTTCAGTTCCCAAGCCTGGCGGAGCAGGGGCATTTTTAATTTCTGCCACCTCTGTTCCTGTTTCTGGAGAACTTGTTGGTAGAACAAGAGCCATTGCTTTTCATCCAAGGTAGTGTTTTAACTCCTCTCTTGAGTGTTGGATTCATCAAATTGCCTAATATATAATATTAACTCAGAAGGATTTTTTTTTAAGTTCTTCATTCTTGTTTTTCTGTGGCAGATTTGTTATATGTAATGCGTGCAGTAAAGACTTGTTTTTCAAGCAAAAGGGGACGAGGTCTTTTAGTCGCTTGAATGTCGGAAAGCATACCTACCTACACTCTTCTGATACAACAAGGTTCCTCCATTTTAACTACCACTTTACAATGTTTTGTAACTGGCATATAGCAAGTACATAATCTGGGCTTTCTCTCACGTGTTTTCTCTCTCCTTCCTTTATCCTCTGAAAATGTGCTCAGGGAGTTTCTTGTCTCAATTCGATTTGATGGACCTGGGTGGCAGTGGTCAGGCAGCTTTCTTCCAGATCGGCTCGGTGATACTCAGATCAAAATGCAAAACTATGTCTCAGTTATATCAACCATGGTCCGTGTCGAAGTACAGCATGCAGATTTTGCAAACCATCATAGCAAATCTGTACAGTCAAATGGTAACTCTGCCACACTATTAATCCTGTTGTCTGATGACAAGACTGGTTTCATGCCATACCGGATTGACAATTTTTCAATGGAGGTACCCAGCCACTATGCATTTCTTTTAGAATTTTTTATAGAATCAATTCTTGTGATACATGCCTGTTATTCAGTACAAAATTTCTCCACAATGATAACATAGTAGAGTAGTCTGGATGAACTCTAAACAATGAATGTCTTGCTGTTTTGTTTTATTATTCAGAAATTACGAGTTCATCAACACAGGTGTGAGTCTATTGAAACAATAGTACATCCGTACACATCTTGCCAGTATGCTTGGGATGAACCTTTTTATCCTCACCGTCTCATTGTTGAGGTATCATAGACTTTTCTATTTATTATTAACTAGACATTCTGATGTGTGACATACAAGAACCTACAACATGCGTGCACATTCTTGCCCAACACAGCTAGCACCAAGAATTGTAATAGTTTTTGTGTCTTATTCTGTATACTTCTTATCTAGGTGCCTGGCGAGCAGGTATTAGGAGCCTACAATCTTGATGATGAGCATGAGAGCATGCATGTGAATTTATCAGCATCTTTAGATGTATGATACTTGAAACAGTCAAAAAAGAAATATTGGGTCTTTTTTGAATTGTAATAAGATATTTGCAATGGAAACACTAACAATTTTTTTATTTGTTGTAGAAACCGGACAGAACATTCTGTATATCTATATACGCAGAAGGAGCGATGAAGGTTGCTTCTAAAGTTTTCTAAGCTTCAAGCAACAGAATTTTAAACCAAAAAAGGATTGTAGTTATATTTAATTATTTTTGTAATTTATAGGTGCTGAGTGTTGTGGACTCAAGCTGTCATACAATTAAGGATATGAAAGAGACAGGTTTCATCGGATTCAAAGAGAGAGAAAATATGGATCAGAAACAGGACGATCACCTAAACTTTACTGAAGTAGTTACTTTAGAATTGCCATTTGTGGGCATTTCCCTCATAAGCTCTTCCCCTCAGGTACAAATATAATTGTAATAAAATGCCCTTTTTTTTATTTGTCTTTTCTTCACCTTTACTATTAGGTTTGTAGAGTCTGAAAACTTGAATATAGTTATTTTGTGAATTCTTCATTATTGATACTGTTATAGAGTTTTGAAAATATGAAAGTTTGTAGCTCTAGCATAACCTGTAAGAAACGGAAAAAAAGAAAGGAAAACAAGGATAAGAAAAATGAACCTCCAAACTAAAATGGTTAGAAACGGTATCTGACTGGAAAAATTTAATATAGTGGTCATGGTGAATAATTAAATGTTGCTCCTGGTGTATACTATTCAGGAATTGCTATTTGCATGTGCAAAGGACACCAAGCTGGTGTCCATGCAAAGCTTTGACCGCCAGAAGGTCTCCTTTAAAATGTCTTCTCTCCAAATTGACAATCAACTTTCTGAAACACAATATCCCATCATGCTCTCGTTCGATAGAGCATTCAGAAGGGGCCCTTTGAGCTTTTTGAGGAAAGAAAGAAAGTTGAGATTGCAAAATGAAAGAACTGATGCTGGTAGCAAATCAGACTTCTTTTACTTGGCTGCAACCAGATGGAGGGCTACAGATGCATCATTACTTTCTTTCCAACACATAAATATTGCGTTAGTCATCTATTCTTCACCTCCTTTTGCTTTAGGAATTCGAACAGGGTTTTGCTGATGTGTATTTTTGTATCCTTACTATTATTTCCCCCAAATGACCATGAAAATCCTATAAAGGCAAGATATGAAAAAGTCTTTTGCCCTTGAGTGCCCAACATATGTCATGTAAACAAGAAAATGTGATAATTGTAAACATTTGCCTTCAACTTAATTTTGTACCTGAATATATTCTTTTTGGTTTTCATCATCTTTGGCAGTGTTGCCCCTTTGTGTATCGAGCTTGAGGAGAGGCTTGTATTGAGCTTGCTCGACTTCTCCAGGGCAGTCTCTTCTAGGTTACATGCCAGGAGTTTGGAGAATAATTCTGATCTACATCTTCTAGAAGCTTATAGAGAGCTCAGAACAAACTCATTTTTAAGGAGGCCATCGAGGGATCTGTACAATGTGGAAAGCGGTACCCAAAATGGATTGTTACCATCTGTTGTACCAATTGGAGCTCCTTTCCACCAAATATATCTTTTGGCTAGAAGGCAGAGAAAAATATATGTGGAGCTGTTTGAGTTGGCACCAATTGAGCTGTCTTTAAGGTGATTTTTCTTTTAATTTGTAGACAAACATTTCCTGCATGCCCATAAAAACATGAAAGTTTTATTTAAGCTTGTAGAAGGGAAGTATTTCAGAAGTCAAATGCCTCTCATACATGCATTAAACAAGATTCAAGTCCACATTTTCCCTTTATTTTGTTGGTTACAATTATAGGCTCTCTCTGACTAATTTGTATTACAATGAAAGCTTTACAAGCTCTCCCTGGTTGTCCAGAAGTGAAGTTGGGTCAGATATAGATGCTGTTCCATCAAACAGTGCGAACACAATTCAGGTTAGTTTTTTTTCTCAAACAGGTCCTGGTATAATGGTATTGTGCTTTTTTTTTGAAAGAAAAAATGGAAATTTTGTAACTGAGGCTGGTGGAGGATTTTTGTTGGTTTTAGAGAGGCCTGATGGCACTTATTGAGGTTGAAGGAGTGCCGGTTCATCTTAGAGAATTAGTCATGGAAAATCTTATTGCTAGTTTGGATTCTATTGAAGACATCCTTGTCAGGCACTACACAAAGCAGTTGCTTCATGAAATGTACAAGGCAAGAGGCTCATATGCATCTCTCTTATTCTTTACTGTATACATATCAATTTATCTGTCCATTCATATACTTCTTTTGTTTGTTTGTTCATGAATGTTGGGTCTTGCAGGTATTTGGTTCAGCTGGAGTTATAGGAAATCCCATGGGTTTTGCAAGGAATGTTGGGCTTGGTCTGAAGGACTTCTTCTCAGCTTCTAGCAAGGGCCTTTTACAGGTACATCTTGTTCATCCTGATAATGCCTTTTGGCAATACAGTAATTGGCTGGAATGTTATGAAGTTTTATCTGAGAGACTATGTAAAAGGATAAATTGATGCCTTTCTTTTAGTGCCCTGGTTATTTACCATGTCCTCCGGTCAGTATTTTGCTTTGGACCTCATTCTATCGTGATTTTATTTCTGTTTTTTTCCTCTGACAGAGCCCACGTGAATTAGTAAGTGGCATAGCAGAAGGTTCAAGAACTCTTGTGGGCAGCACAATTTACGCCATCTCCAGTGCAACAACGCAGTTCAGTAAAACTGCTTACAAGGTGGCTTCAAAATAATATTTCAAATGAGGCTGTCAAAATTGATATTCTTTGTGTTTTACTTGAGACTGAAATATTAATATGTAGGGTATTGCTGCATTTACCTTTGATGAACGAGTGGAATCTGAAATGGATGAATGGAGAAGACATTTGGATTTGCATGGCAAAGGCGTACTAAATGGATTTCTAGAGGTCAAATTAATTTTTATTTTTTTCCTTAGATCAATCCCATCATCATCATATTCTTCCTTCGCTTTTTTTTTTTCTTCTTGTTGGAACCAGACCACTAGTCAATTTGTCATTTTTTTATTCATTCTTTTTGTTCCTGCTGAAATTTGACTTTCACAAATCAGATCACCGTTACTAAACCATGAGCCACTAGCGGTCTAGTAGTTCGATTTGCATGGGGAAAAGATATGTTTGATCAAGTCTTTCTATAACTAGTTAGATAATTAACTCTGGTTTTGAAATGCCTTACAGGGACTCACTGGACTCCTCCAGTCTCCTATCAGAGGTGTAGAGAAACACGGCCTCCCTGGAGTTGTCTCAGGTATTTATACCGCTCCAACCTTGCATATTGTTTCCTCTTTAGATGTTTATCTGCGCTTCTTGTACTTGTATCAATGCTTCAATTGACAAAATATAAAAAAATACATAATTATACCATATTCTCCTATTATTACATACTGTAACAAAAGTAAACAAGTGAAAACCCTGTTTAATTTACAAGTTTACCTACTTTTGAACATTTAATTGTTCCCACCACATGCTTGTTTTTCCTGTCTGCACAGGTATAGCAATGGGAACTGCTGGTCTTGTTGCAAGGCCCGTGGCAAGCATTCTAGAGGCCACAGGAAAGACAGCACAAAGCATCAGAAACAGAAGCAACCCACACCAGTTCAACCGCCTCAGAGTGCGGCTGCCAAGGCCTCTTGAAAGAGACCTCCCTTTGTTCCCCTACTCTTGGCAGAAAGCCATCGGCATTGCAGTGCTCAAACAAGCCAATAACCACAACCTTCAAAACGAGGCCTTTGTCATGTGCAAACTCCTCAGAAAACCAGGGAACTTTGTTGTAATTACTGAGAAGTTACTTCTGGTTGTCTCAAGCAGTTACTTAATTAATCTAGGTAAGGAAAGCTTTGGTGGGGTCCCACCCGACCCAGCATGGGTGGTCGAAACTGAGATGAATTTGGAGAGTGTGGTACACATGGATCGGTCAGGTGAGGTGATGAATATTGTGGGAAGCAATGCTGATACCCTAGCTAAGCAAAGAAGAGGGCATGTGAGGAACGGGCCATGGACCCCATCAGGTTCAACACCTCTTTTTCATGCAAGTGTTGAGTTACGGAGTCCGGAAGAGGCTGAGGATACGCTGCAGGTTGTATCGACTATAGTAGAGAAGGGGAGAATGCAGAGGTGGGATTCATGTGTCTTGCATCGCAGTAATCTCACTTGAATGTGTTTTATGCTAGGGGAGTACGGTATATTGAAGCCTTCTTCAGTAGTTAGTGAATTTCAATAAACGATATGCAGCTCAAGCTGCAAGTTTTGTGGGTACTCCATGTGATTTGGCCCCCATTTTTTTGTGTTTGTTTTGCTTTTTGCTCCCCTTGTCCTGTCAAAGAAGTTTTAGGAACAGTGATTGCCCAGCACAAGTATTGGCTGTAAATAATAGTGGTTGTCTGCTTGGGCCCAGAAGAGAGCTGCATAGAGAAAGAAACATTATAGAAAGTATGTATTGTACATTTTTTTGTTTGTTTGTATGTATTACATAATTTTAGCATCTAATTGTTTCTTTACTTTCTTTTTGTTCAGAATAGTTAAATTCGGGGCGAGGATTAGAACAGTAAAATCAGAACATAGATGTTTATTTATCCTTCTCTCTCATTTTTATTGTTCTTTTAATGCTTGGAAGCGGCTGGCAAATTCTTAAATTTAAATTAAAGCCCTTTTTTGTGATGTGGGTAGTATTAACCTTTAAATTAATTCTATACACGTAGGAAATTTTGTAATTATTCTATGAACCAGATTGGTGCCCAAGTAGAATTTGGTTTTAATGGAAGTAGCAGAATTTTCTCACTAACTATATCCATCATCTTACGCTGACAAACATCAACATATAACAAAAAGATTTTCACTTGTAAGAGTCAATAATGTTTTCAAGAATTACTCACGATATATCCAATATATCCTCAATTTTGGATACCAAGTTTGGGAAATCAAGCAGGAATAAATGTTCCAAGTTTTTTATTAATAGAAAGTAAATAAATAAAATATCGAAATACAGCATAACTTTTAGGGGTGTCAACGGGTACGATATGGGTCGGGTGGAGGCATTTTCATACCCGTACCCGTTATGATAATGAAAAAAAATCTTTACCCTTACCCGTATTTTCGAATACGGCACGGGTCGGGTAAACAGATAAAAAAGTGCCATTAACATTTCAATTTGTGTTTTTGATAAAATAATTTTTAAAATAAGAAAAAATAATAATGAATACAACTAATTTGTATTATGAAAATTTAATAAAATATAAAAAAATTATTGTATTATGTATCATCTTCATACAAATATATATTTATATATGTAATTTTAATTTTTAAAAATTATCTTATACTAAAGCGGGTAAGATAACGAAAAAAAATCATTACCCTTACCCGTACCCGATTAGCTAACGGAATAAAAATCTTACCCTTACCCGTGTTTTCGGATACGATACGGATCGGGTAAACGGATAAAAGGGTGCCATTGACACCTCTAATAACTTTTGAATTTTGTAGCATAATTTTTGAATTTTGTCGAAAACTGAGTAGAACGGGTTGTGTAAAAAAAAAAAAAAAATTTACCCGAACGGATTGTGTAATCCCGTCCCAACGCAAAAAAAAAAAAAAAGAAGAAGCAAAGGCCGGACGAAAAAATAAAACCCGTCCGGATTTATAAACATATAATATTATTATATTATAATATAATATAATCTAATCTAATCTAATCTAATATAATATAATATTATATTATATTTTATTTTATTTTATTTTTTATACTATATTAGTATATTAATATACTTATAATATTATTATATTAATACATTAAAATTTTAAATGTTCGAATTAATTTAGTATAAAATCAAGCGGTAAAAAAACGTTCAAAAAATAAATGCAGTAAAATTAATTTATTAACTTTTTAATTTTGACTGCTTGACTTTATACTAAATTAATTCGAACGTTTAAAATTTTCACATGTAGATGCATCACTTGTAAGGTAGGCAGGTTTCAACGGTTCGAATTCGTCATTTAAAACTGATTTGATAGATTTTGGAGTTAAGCTCACCAAACACTTTGGTGATAAGAACACCCTGGTTCTACTCATAATATAACATCATAATAATAATATAATATATATAAAATTATAATATAATATAATATAATATATATATATAATTATAATATGATATATATAAAATTATAATATAATATAATATAATATATATAAAATTATAATATAATGAGCAAAGCTAGGGTGTGATGTGCTCATCAAGAGGGTTTGGTGAGCACAACTTCAAAAGTATATCGAATCGAGTTCAAACGTCGAATCTGTACCTTTGGAATCCATGTAGTTCATGAGTGATGCATGTACATACAAAATTTTGAATGTTTCGAGTTTAATTGCTACAAGGTCAAACGGTCAAAAAAATTATAAAAATTGAATATATAAAACAACTTATAAATTAACTTATAAAAAGTTCTTTTCTTTGACCGGTTGACCTTGTAGCAAAGAAACTCCAAACTTTCAAAATTTTGTATGTGCATGCATCACTCATGAAATATATGGATTCAACAGTTTGGATTCGATGTTTGAAGTCGGTATGATATACTTTTAGAGTTGTGCTCACCAAACCTTTTGGTGAGCACATCACACCCTAGCTTTGCTCTAGTACAATATAATATAATATAATAATATAATTAAAAATATATATATGTATATAGTATAATATAATAACTCATATAAGAGTAGAACTAGGGTGTTCTTAAGCTCACCAAAGTGTTTGGTGAACTTAACTGCAAAATCCATCAAATTGATTTCAAATGATGAATTCGAACTGTTGAAACCCGCCTATCTTATGAGTGATGCATCTACATGTGAAAATTTTAAACATTTGAATTAATTTAATATAAAGTCAATCGGTCAAAATTAAAAGATTAATAAATTAATTTTAGTGCATTTATTTTTCGAACGTTTTTTTACCGCTTGACTTTATACTAAATTAATTCGAATGTTTAAAATTTTAGTATGTTAATATAATAATATTATAAGTATATTAATATAATAATATAATTTAGAGTTAGGCTAATATGACATTGGTGTTATTTGAAACAAAATAACATCACATCTTAAACCCTTAGATATGCTTTAAGATTCATAATATCCGCTTTTACTGTTCAAGCACTTATTTTGTACGAATCTTAAAGCATATCTAAGGGTTTAAGATGTGGTGTTATTTAGTTTCAAATAACACCAATGTCATATTAGCCTAACTCTATAATATAATATAATATATATATAATCATAATATAATATAAAAAACAAAATATAATATCATAATAATAATATTATATGTATATAAATCTGGACGGGTTTTATTTTTCCGTCCGGCCTTTGTTTTTTGTTTTTTTTTTTGCGTCAGGACGAAATTACACAACCCGTCCGGGTAATTTTTTTTTTTTTTGCGTCTGGACGGGATTACACAACCCGTCCGGGTATTTTATTTTATTTTTTTAACCACAAAGTCGTTTTAACCGATTAACTGCGGTTAATTAAGGATATAACCCGGAGGGGATAATTAGACCCGTCCGGTGGGACGGGTTTACACAACCCATTCTACTCAGTTTTCGACAAAATCCAAAAGTTATGCTGTATTTCGATATTTTATTTATTTTTTTTTTATTAATAAAAAATTCGGAATAAATGTTGGAATCTGTTGATGTTACCTAGCCAACTTTTTACTCAATCATATACTTCATATATTATCATATTTTATTTATGTCTTTGTTGATCCTCATTCGTCGACATTATATACAATGTCTTCAAGTTCTTCCTCGTATATGAATGAAATAACTAAAAATTAGAAATTAAAATAAATAATATTTTCAAATTACCATAACTTTTTCGATATTTTCTATAATATAATATATATATAATCATAATATAATATAATATAATATAATATAAAAAACAAAATATAATATCATAATAATAATATTATATGTATATAAATCTGGACAGGTTTTATTTTTCCGTCCGGCCTTTGTTTTTTGTTTTTTTTTTTGCGTCGGGACGAAATTACACAACCCGTCCGGGTAATTTTTTTTTTTTTTGCGTCTGGACGGGATTACACAACCCGTCCGGGTATTTTATTTTATTTTTTTAACCACAAAGTCGTTTTAACCGATTAACTGCGGTTAATTAAGGATATAATCCGGAGGGGATAATTAGACCAGTCCGGTGGGACGGGTTTACACAACCCATTCTACTCAGTTTTCGACAAAATCCAAAAGTTATGCTGTATTTCGATATTTTATTTATTTATTTTTTATTAATAAAAAATTCGGAATAAATGTTGGAATCTGTTGATGTTACCTAGCCAACTTTTTACTCAATCATATACTTCATATATTATCATATTTTATTTATGTCTTTGTTGATCCTCATTCGTCGACATTATATACAATGTCTTCAAGTTCTTCTTCGTATATGAATGAAATAACTAAAAATTAGAAATTAAAATAAATAATATTTTCAAATTACCATAACTTTTTCGATATTTTCTATAATATAATATATATATAATCATAATATAATATAATATAATATAATATAAAAAACAAAATATAATATCATAATAATAATATTATATGTATATAAATCTGGACAGGTTTTATTTTTCCGTCCGGCCTTTGTTTTTTGTTTTTTTTTTTGCGTCGGGACGAAATTACACAACCCGTCCGGGTAATTTTTTTTTTTTTTGCGTCTGGACGGGATTACACAACCCGTCCGGGTATTTTATTTTATTTTTTTAACCACAAAGTCGTTTTAACCGATTAACTGCGATTAATTAAGGATATAACCCGGAGGGGATAATTAAACCAGTCCGGTGGGACGGGTTTACACAACCCATTCTACTCAGTTTTCGACAAAATCCAAAAGTTATGCTGTATTTCGATATTTTATTTATTTATTTTTTATTAATAAAAAATTCGGAATAAATGTTGGAATCTGTTGATGTTACCTAGCCAACTTTTTACTCAATCATATACTTCATATATTATCATATTTTATTTATGTCTTTGTTGATCCTCATTCGTCGACATTATATACAATGTCTTCAAGTTCTTCCTCGTATATGAATGAAATAACTAAAAATTAGAAATTAAAATAAATAATATTTTCAAATTACCATAACTTTTTCGATATTTCCTTTTTCTTTTCTATTTTTGATAAAATTTTCTTAACAGAATAAAATAAAGTTAAAAATTTTCTACATCTTTCTAACCACTCTTTCATTTAATTGTTTCTTTTTACCCTTAGATCCTTTAGTTCGTATTTTTTTAATGTCTCGATGAATGAAATTGAAACCTAACAAACAAGCAATTGACATCAACAAGCACTACACGGTCACACACCAAGAATAAGGATTAAGAGGTCTAGCTATCTAGATACTATTTGGTCAATGTTGACTGCTAAGTCCTTGGTACCTCCTATTATGTCGGTAGTTGCTTGTTGAAAACCCTCCGACTGTTCCCAGTGGTCTAGATAATCCGCAACAGCCTAGGGTTCCGGCATAGAGATACTGGAGGCATCAAAGATGTTTATGGTGCTAGAAGAGATGGAGCTGCTAGATCATCAGAGCCCTCTAGATCTGGAGGGATAAAAATGAATAAAAGCCAGAGGGTGAGAAGGATCCTCAAGGGTTGGAGAGTGCACAAGAGAGGAATGGCAGAAGGGACACGGAGGCAGGCAGGTGGAGCAGCCTGAGAGGCAGTGGTCGAAAAACGACCAAAAAGAACAAGCAAAGATATCTCAGATTTGTTCCCCCATACGTTCCCCTAATTAGTAGAGATAGATAATACATTCCACCATAAATCATCCATAAGTTTAATGTTCCTGCAAACTACACTTATAAAAAGGGTTTATTATGTACCCATTAAAATGTCAAACACAAAATACAAAACAGGCATATATACCCAAAAATAGAGCTATCTATTCATATGGTGCACAGTTTGATTAACTGGAGAGGAAGAAACTTTGTCATGAAAGAGACAACTAACCAGAGAAGAAAATGAAACACTTATTTGAAAGACTATTTTCTCTCTCAAATGTCTTCAACTTGTTACAAAGCAAATAAGCAAATTACCAGTGCTATTCCTTTGAATCATCTAAGAAAATACTACCCTTCACAAATCTGAAGAACCAACTATAATCCAACAAGACTTCTAGCAGCACCTAACTGAACAAAAAAATTATTTTCATTATTCTAAATTCTACTCGTAATGGTAAAAGATGAAATAAACAGGAATATGCCACACCAATGAGCAACATAATAGATCAATCCATGTTGGCCATTTCATAAATCAGAACCTCAAAATTGTTACAAAATGTCCAACTAATCAAGCCTGAAGCCTTAAGTAAGAAACCATGAGCAACTTCAGAAACCCAAAATTCTCCCTAATCGAACAAACTAAATCCCATGTCATCATCACTCTCTTCCTTGGGTTCCTCCTGTACAAAAAAAAAAGGAAAAAAAAAATGCATTTGAATATACAATTTTAAGTTTACAGACATTTTTTTATGCATAACCATTTGGAGTCGATTCAATACATAAATTATTAAAAAAAAGCCTCAGGATCCAGGGGCGGATCTACTGTAGCACAGGGGGGTCAGCTGCCTCCCGCTGAATTTTCAAAAATAGTGCTAAAAATTTGCTTTTTGGACCTCTGCCCCTCCCTAGAATTCAAATTGGCCCCCCTGTAGTTCATTTTGGAATTTTAATAGACGGAACGGAACCCGATAAGCTATTTGTATCCGATTATTGCCCCGCCTTGACAAAAATCCTACATCCGCCCCTGTCAGGATCAATCATAAAATTTACATTTCCATGCAAACTAAAATAGAAAGCTAACCTTTTTCTCTTCAACTGTTGGCACAGCAGCAGCTGAAGCAGCATTGGAACCACCAGCAGGAGCAGCAGACACATTCACAGGTGCAGCGCCACCACCTTTGTATTGGAAACAATTAAGATGTTTAAAATATAAGTATCTCCACCAACAAGTACTTAAATAACAAGGCGCAACTACAACTTGGACACCAATACTACACTCATGAATCATCAGAAGAGGGAAGATATATTGGTTTAATTGATCCATTAAAATTAGAGCAAATTCACTCCAAGCATTGCAAATATTGAAGTAACAATTAAAGAAGGTTTGTAATCAGGTCCTTGTACACACCCAAAATGAAATGCACTGATGCAGCGGAATCAGTAGTATTACAGCCTTATCAACACATCTGCAAACATAAGTTTCAACAGACGCACTTCCCATTACAATGATCAACTATCATCTTTTCAAATAAAAGTAGAAATGTAAAAAAGGCATCGGAGCTAACCTGATCCTGCACTGAGGATGAGGTCTTCAACGCTTCTCCTCTCCAATAGTTTCGAAAATAGAGCCGGCCAGTATGAATCAATCTTCAAGTTCGCTGCCTTGACAATCGTGGATATCTTCTCAGACTGTTTAACATCGCAAAAAGTTACTACAGATTACTAAACAATGGAACGAAATTGAGAGAATGAGATAGATAGAGAGAGAAAGAGAGATCGAACCGTAATGGTGATTCCATCGTCCTGGAGGATTAGAGCGGCGTATGTGCAAGCTAGTTCTCCGGTGGCCATGGCAAGAGATCTGACAGTGCCTCTGAATCCTGATAAATGTTGATCGGAGAAAGAACTTAAATTAGGCGGCTTAGCAAAATTCCTTTTATATGATGTGCAAATTGGTGTTTTGGGCCGAGTAGGGTTTATATTAACTGTGGAGGGAACCAGCGAAATACTTCTAAAAAGTGTGGTAATGCAATTTGGGCCTTAAAAGGCCTAATAACTGATTTGCAGGATGCTGAATTTCTGTACAGTAACAAGTTTGTAAACATGGTTCAAATGCCTTTATTTTTTTATTTTTTTATATCTTTATCATACTTTTATTTTTAAGAATTTTAATAATTTAAAATTTAAAATTTAAAAATCAAAATAAAATAGTTGAATATGATCTACATTATTTTATCTATGCATATGTAAAAAATTATGATATTTCAACTTTGTTTTGATTATTATCTAGAGCTTATAAAAACGTATTAATGTGGATAATTTCTAGATGTTGATTTTTTTTCAAATGATTGATTCACAATAAAAAAAAATTGAAATGTGATATTTTTTATGAACACAGAGAGAAAATAACATAGATCGCATTTAACGGTTTTATTTTGACGTTTATGATTTAAATTTTGATTTATTAATGTTTTAAAAAATAGAGACATAGTAAAGGCATAAATTTGAACCCTCTTGTAAATATAAAATTTAGTTATTTAATATAATATGAATATAATTTAAATGTATTGTTTTTCTATGCTTCTACAATATTAATATTTAAATAATTTGTCACATTAAAAAAATAAATTAAAATGATCATGAAAAGGAATAATACAGATCTAATTCAAATGTTATTCGGAATATCGTTATATTATTGTTCTGATGAAAGTATTTGATGCAGAATGGTCCCAACTCCAAACTTTTTTACATATCCGATATCACGTCAATTATTTTTAGCTATCTTTCTATTACATGCACAAGCAAATTAAT
Organism: Carex pumila; assembly: GCA_033356055.1. Lineage (NCBI taxonomy): Eukaryota > Viridiplantae > Streptophyta > Magnoliopsida > Poales > Cyperaceae > Carex > Carex pumila. The sequence goes on along the minus strand of JARJHM010001040.1, from coordinate 547 downwards.
TATTGAAAAAATTGTATGAAATATTTCTGACATAAAATTTGGAGCACGATATCTGTTTTCTTGGTGCTCGGCATCTCATCTTGACACTTAATAGATACATTTAATTTTTTTTATCATGTACATTAAATTTTGATTGATTTTTTTGTTTAAAGTTTTTATTGTTAGTTTGTAATAATCTAGAAGTCAATAATACGATAATTTATCATAAAGCTTTGTTCATGAATTGGATGATTAATATCATTTTGTTCCCTTGAGTATTATTGCATTTATGGATCATTTCGAGTTCATGACTGAAATTGTGAAACTCCATAATATAGATGATATATACTCTTAAAAGGTCACTAACCAAGGTAATTAGCAGGAACACTAATTACCGTGAAAAGGTTAGTATGTGGATTAAAAGATGGTTAAGTTTTACAAACCACCTGACACGAGATGTCATTTTAATCACATAGATACATGTTCCAGGAACATGGAATTTGACAGACCCCGAATGAGACATTAAATAGAATTGTGTTCGTGTCATTAATGTTTCTCATTCAGTGTC
>JARJHM010001039.1:0-83921 GCA_033356055.1 Carex pumila | reverse complement strand
CCCAAATTTTTTTTAATTATGCCCTGACCGCCTAGGCCACGGGCGGCCCAAAAAATCCTATGGAGCGCCGGCCCAAATGGCGGCCCACAACACAAGTGAGGCGCCCCCCATCTGGCGCCCCACTGCCCATCTATTTTCCCACCCGTGAGCCGCCCCTCTGCCTCTTCTCCCCCATCCATTCTGCCGAAAAAAAGAGGAAAAAAAGAGAAAAAAAGATAAAAAAGAAGAAGAAAGAAGCCGTTCCGAGCCGACCCCTCTCTGCCTCGCACCACGCTCGTCACTGCCACGCGCCTCGATTCGCTTCTCTCTCGATCGAACAAGTGAGTTCTCTTTTTTTTTATTCGATTAGGATTTAGGGTTTGGATTAATGTGATTAAATGGTGTAATGTGATTCGGTTTGGTTCGATTCGATGTTTAGGGTTAAACGTGAGTAATTAGTTGAATTGATTGAATTGGTCTGATTGATTCGATTTGATGCTTTAATTGTGGCAATGACATGAATTGGTTCGGTTGGTCGAATTGGTTCGATTGGATGCTCAAATTGGTTCGATTGGATGCTTGAATTGGTCGAATTGGTTTGATTGGTCGAATTGGTTCGGTTTGGTTTGATTGGATGCTTGAATTAGATATTTGAATTGCTTAATTGCTTGAATTGGATGCTGGAATTGGTTGAATTTGTTCAATTGCTTGAATTTAGGATTATGATTTATGGTAAAATTGCTTGAATGTCATATGGTTCAATTTAGGGTTTATAGTTGTGAATTGTGAATTTTTTTAAAATTTAGGGTTTATAATTAAAATTAGGGTTTATGTTTGTGAATTGTGAATTACTTAAAAATTTAGGGTTAGAATTTATGGTTCAAATGATTGAACTGTTTAAGAATTCAGTTGTTGGGTTTATGATTTAAAAATATGCATATTTATTTTTTGAAAATTATTTTTGTGATAGTTCATAAAAAATATGTATATATGAATACAAAAGATTTGAAGTAAAACTAATTATTTTGAAGTATATCAATATTTGTTTAAAAATGATATATATATATTTTATTGTAAGTAATTTGTATGTATATCTCATTTTTTTAATTTTAAAATTTAGGTCCGCAAATATTTTAAATTTTTTTTTTTTTTTTGTAAAAGTTCATTTGTTTGCCAAAAAAAATGCATATACATGCAAAAATAATTTTGTAAACAAATTGCATATACACCTAAAAAATAAATCCAGAATTGTATATGCATTTTTTTTTTGTAAAGTTTATTTAATTTCAACAAAATTAATTTTTGTAAAAAAAAAATGCATATGCATGCAATTTACTTACATGCAAAGTGTAAATTAATTGTATATACATGCAAATGCATATGCATGCAACAAAATTAATTGTATATGCATGAACATCATATACACGCAATTTATTTACATGCAATTATTTTGTGATTAGATACATGCAATTCTTATTAAAAAATATATATATAAATTGTATGTTTTGATTAATATTTTTTTGTAAATGTAGTATGCCTAGAGTTAGACGGTGGGGAGTACGAGCTGAGCCTGCAGCGGGTGCAGATGCTGTGGATCCAACTGGAGAGGGCTTATCGTCTTAGGCCGATACGACTGGCAGGGGCTTTGAGGATCCGACTGGAGCGGATCCGTCGTCTCAGGCCGATTTTCCAGATGGTGTCCATGATCCTGACACATTTAGTCCTCTCCTATGGACCCATCATGTTAAGCACCGCGTCTCATTGGCATCTCTTGAGGTACGTGATTTTTATACTTAAACAAAAGGACATTATGTTAAGTTACTAAAAAAATTACACGATTTGAGTCTGACAAATTGATAATAAATACAGGATGATGTCATGCTTACGGTGAGGCACCGCAGGTCTGAGATTCCGTTCGTTCCCCACCCAGAAATGCAGCGATACATCTTGAACCTCGGGTTGTACCAGCTTGCCACCATGCCGTAGAGTAGGATCGATGTGTCTTTGATGCATGGTCTAGCGGAGAGATGGCGACCTGAGACCCATACATTTCATCTCCCGCCTGGGAAGATGACAGTCACCCTCGGTGATGTGAGCGCCCTATGGGGTTTACGTATCGATGGCGACCCCATAGGTGGCATCTCAGACCATCCAGAGCTGCAAAGGATGATACCGGAGTTGTTAGGGTGTGATCCGAAGACTCTATAGAAGAAATATAAGAAGAAGAAGGGGGAGGAGGAGGAATTCCGCTATTCCGAGTACTGTATTTCTCTAAAGGCACTCTGGGCTCACTTCCACCAGAATCAGATATTTCCCGATACTAATGACATTGAGGCGGTCAGGAGGTACTATTACACTCTTTAAATTAACTTAGTAGTTCGTCAACAATCTCAGTTATTTACATTTATTATTTTACATTGCAGGTATACTAGGGCGTTTGTGCTGGATTTGTGCGGTGCTGTCATGTTCGAGGATTCCAGCGGTGACGCAGTTCCGATGATGTATCTCTCCCTGCTGAGGGACCTGGAGAGAGAATTGAGATGGAACTGGGGTGGAGCCGTCCTCGCCCACTTATACAGAGGCCTCTGTCATGCTTGTCTGGTATGTCTGTATTAATATACGTTGTTATTGAAGGTTGGATAAGAAGCACCCAGTTTTTATTTTAAGTTAAATTTTCAGGTCAAGAATAAACAGATGTTTGGACCACTTCTTCTGCTCCAGCATTGGTCGTGGTAACATCTGTCCATAAATCGACCAGTTATACCGTTGCCACATCCCCGGTGGGGAGATCCTGACCCAGTCAGATGCCCCGCGTACGCCGCTATATGGGGCAGTCATCACGATCACGAAGACAAGGGCAGGGGGATTTCTTATGTCCGGGGTCAGCTCCAGATGCTCGGAGATGGGAATATCGACTGGTTTCCGTATTGTCTATGGTATCAGCGTAGATGGTTGAGCCCGCTGACATTAGAGTAGAGGCAGCTATGGTATTATCGGGGACCGGTTGTCTGTTTCTGGATAGTTGAGTATCACTACCCCGATCGGGTATCTCGACAGTTTGGCTTGGATGCTTTCATCCCGAAGCACCCGCTGATGGGCAAGGATGCTACCGACAAGTTCCACAAGTATCATCTACTTAATTTCATTATCACTTTAATATTGCCACTGTTTCTCTCCTTTCTAATTAATTGCACTTGCAGAACGGCACACACTAAGTCGAAAGTCAACTGGAGCCAGTATTTTGTCATGCAGTACAACTGGGTTTGACATCCGCAGCAGCACTTATGGAGCCCGCCATCTACAGTCACGTTGGGTGCTGGTCCCGGGGCTCTGAGATATGCCGTATGGTACCAAAGATGGGGCATGACGTCAGTCTACCTGACGGGCCATTATGGCGAGACCCTTTGACGTAGACTGATGGACACATCCAAGAATTATATGCCTTGGGGTCCGATCAATGCTCACGCGGTAAGTACAACCGAAACATACTTTTTAAATTTGCAAATTTTAATTACTTACCATTGGCATAATCATGTTGTGTGCAGCTGTTGGCCGCTACAAGAGGAGTTGGACACAGCTTGATGTGCATGGCGAGGGATGCTTGGCAATATATAGGATGCCAGATGCTCCAACACAGTGCACCAATCGTGGAGACAGGTGGTTTTGAAGGCTGCCTCGTTGGCATGCTGCGTGATGCTGGGAAGAACATTAATTGGCGGGAGATAAAGTCTGCACGATATGCTGCCACCTCCTGCAGGTATGAACATTTCAAAATTAAAAGTACGACACACACAATATTCTTATTTTCGTTGAATTGTTCGTTCTAACTCAATTAACTTGCAATTAAGCAGCTGATGACTCAGGTTGGGCGTTCCACGACTGGATATTGAATACCCAAGGATGGGATGCTTATAAAAATAAATACGGAGTTCCAGTAGAGCTTGGCACGGTCAGTCGCCAATTATACCATTATTTGTTGCAGAGTTCTTTGTATGTAGCAAAACTAACATTATTTTAATATAGGATGGAGCACCTTATTGGAATGCCGATCCCAGATTCAGCATGGATGAGCTGGCCCCAGCAGATACAGATGCAGAGGCGTATGACTCCCACAGACCACAATATGGGGTGGAGATGGAGCACGACTTTGAGGCTGGTGGGAGTTCATCTCAGACTGCAGATGGCTTTGTCTCTGCATTATTTGGCGCACCGCCTCCTTCCACATATGCTGCAAGCTGGGAGCAAGATCCATGGGAGCTGCGTACACAGCCCGCCAATGCAGAGCCAGCTGGATTTGATCCATGGGCACCCAGGACAGGTACGCAGCACATGTATACGGGGGACGAGGATGAGGATATGGGGGACGAGGATGATGAGGATCTGGGAGAGGACGCGTCATGAGATGTGAGTCCGCAGAGGCGCGTGCAGCTGCACAGGCATGGCAAGGGCATAGCGGCTCCTAGGTTGTCTCTTTCCGAAAGGAGACGGAGATGATGATTGTAGAGTTTTTGTTTATTGTGATATATTTCTGACTGTAGTATTTTGACTATGGGACTACTGTATTACATTGGCGCGCATTATGTTGACATTATGTTTTATTATTTTATGTTCATGTTGGTATTTTTTTTATCTTGAAATCGTAATTTTTTTTTTGCAACCCACACTCCCAGCTCGTAAGGCTTAGAAATAAGTATAGTTATAAACATAGTTCATTACTTAGTTCAAACCAAACAAAAAAGTTCACAATAAACCAAAAAGTTCACACAAGCAAAATAGCAAGTTTATCTGTCCCTACCACGACGTCTCAATACACCTAACAAACGACTAGTTGTACTGGTATGAGCTGCAGGTGCGGCATTACTTGTAGATGCTTGGCTACTAGATGATTGGCTTACAGGAGGAGGGGTTGTGTTCTACCGGTTGCTTCAGCAACAACTCTGGCATTTTCTCTTTCGTTGTGTTTGTTTATTGCATCTGAATATAACAATGCAATTCAGCTAGTAATATAATTAAAGCATAAATAAATTTTGTACAATTCTACGTACCTGCCCTGCGCCTGTCGGAAACAGAACGGCGAGCCCGATTTCTCGACGGTCGCCCACCACCCATCTCGTCCATGGTCATTACAATACGCTTGTGTCTCCTCCTTCCCTTTCTTATCCATCCTTCTGAAGGGAGTATTCTATCACCGACATATGCAGGCCACTCATGCTGATCGGGATAAGAATGAAAGGATCCACCCCAAGTGGAAGCAAGGTAATCAGTACGGTACATGTCAGCAACATAGTGATCCTCACAGTAATTCCTCACTCGGCATACCGCCATCACGTGACTGCAGGGTATGTGACTTAGCTGGGGTCCTTGGCATGTACAGGTTACCGCCCTGGCATCTCCGAATTTAACAACGTACTTGCAAGCCCTCTTCACAAACACCATAGTGCCGTCTGGTTTACGGCTGGTTGGAACGTACTCATTTGGATTTTGCACTTCAAATTCTGTTCCATCATTACCCATCGGGATAACGAACATAGTTGCACCTTTGTCCCTGTGTCGTCTTAGTTTCTCCTCCACCCTTTTTGAAAATGACTGGTTCATTCTTATTAATTCTGTGGCCTTAGCACGCCGTTCCTGAAAACAGGCATTTAACTTGTAGAATGTGTCATTTACAACTGCAGCCACAGGCAACATCCGGCTCTGCTTGAATACTGCATTCAGCGACTCGGATCCGTTGGTGGTCATAATTCCCCAACGCCAACCTCCATCACGGGATTGATATATTTTCTCGTATGCTGGATCTTCGTTGACATCTCGGGGATTATTTTTGCCCACCTTCATTAGGTAGAGATTTTCTTTTGGCATGTACTACACAAAAAATAAGAAAATAGAATAATGTAAGTAAACAATTGTACTGAAAAAATTGTTCTCTTAAAATATAATAATATATGTAAACAATTGAAATACATGTACCTTTGCAAAACTGCTAGTCATCTCTACCACCCTTCTCGGCTTTTTCTTTCTGCAATTCCATCTAAATGTATCAGTAACCCACTTGTTACCCCCAGTTGCCTTGGAAAGGTTCTCCGCAACGTGTTGCATACACAGCCTGTGCACACACTGGCCAGTACGGGTTGACCAACCGTAATCTTCACGATCAAAAACATATTTTATTCCTTTGTGCTGGTCTGATATCACACAGAAAAACTTCCCTTCCCCAATCACCCGTCTTCTTAAAAACTTCATAAAAAATCCCTAGTTCTCGCCGTCCTCTTTATGAACAATTGCAAACGCCAAAGGCAACAGCTGGTTCTCAGCATCATATGCGCATGCTATGAGTAGCCTCCCCTCGTAACGGCCAGACATAAAGCATACATCAATGCTGATAACGAGTCTGATGTATGGCACAGCTTGGATACAAGCACCAAAAGCTCATGCTATGCCCTTGAATTGTTTAGCTCCCTCTATTAGTACTCCGTCTTTATCAAAAAAAGGGCCATGCCATCGCTCATATACGGTGCCGACATTTGTACTTGCCATGGCCTGGAGCAATGGTGCTAGATAGCCATATGAATCCTTCCAACTACCGAATATCCTACAGATGGCAAGTTCACGACCTCTCCATAGCCTGTTGTATTTTGGGATTACATATTTGTATTTGTGTCTGACGGTCATAGCCATCACCTTGATGCTCATCGTTGGATCCAACTTAATGTCCTCCTCAATTGCATCGGCAATTAATGATGTAGTCAGCTGCGCATGGTCTCTCCTTGTGGACGCAGACTTGCATGTATGAGGTGGTTCACACTTCTTAATTATCCATGCTTTCCCTGAACGCGCAGGGGTTGAAAAAAGGTGGAACTCGCAGCACGGGTGAGTTTTACACAGCACAACTAACCTTGTTCGGTCCCTTTTGTGTATTATACATTCCCAGTTGCCGTGAACATGAGTCTCATTTATTTTCTTTACAAGTTCATCTATGTTGGTATAAACTTGCCCTGCGGCAAGTTCTTTATTGTATTCAACACGAGGACCGAAGAAACTAATGTCTGCCTCTTCGAAAGCTGTGGTGTCGTTGAATGTGGCGACTGGATGCTTACTTCCCCGACCTGTAATCGGGAATTTTTCTGTCCTGGATAAACCTGGTACATTTGCATCACCATCTGATAAGTCATCAGCTTCCCAAACCCCTTGGTATTCGTCCCCCGTTTCCATTTTCCTTTCTGGTATGGCATCAATAGCATCAACATCAATATCAATATCATTTCGATTAACGGGTACCGGTCCTGACTCTGGCATAGTTGGAAATCTAGGAATTATGGGTGTCTGTCTGGGTGGTGGTGGTAACTCTTCAGTATTTTCTGGGGAGTTGTGGTACCCCTAGTTGTCATAACCGGGGCTGTGGTACCTCTGGCTGTCATAAGGGGACTGCTGGTGATATCCCTGGTTGCCATAAGGGGATTGCTGGTGGTACTCCTGGTTGTCATAAGGGGAGTGCTGCCAGTACCCCTGGTTGTCATAAGGGGAGTGCTGCCAGTACCCCTGGTTGTCATAACTCGAATTGTCATAACCTGAAGGTCCAGCCCTAGCTGAACTTGAAGGTCCAGCCCTCGTTCGGGGAACCTTCTTCGAATATATGTCCATTACCGGGACCCCATAAGCTACAAATTGAGTATACACAACTCTCCACAAATTGGCATCTGTTATTGAAAACTTAACAAAGTAAGGTTTACCCCCCCCCCCACGTGAGTTGTCAATCCGTGTAGCCAATTCTATTTCATACCTATTGGGGTTTACAGATGTCTTTTCATATATTAGCTGCTTCAGTTCCTCAAATGTGGTATTTTCATTAATCTCGAAGCCAAATGCGACTTCTTTCGTGTAATGCACGCCATCTTCATCCCTTTCGAGCTTGCCGCCGACATACAGTGCAACTAAAATCTCTTCTTTAACAAACTACATTTTAAAAAAACTTTACAAGTATTACATGACATAATAATGGGTACAGTAATAAATGACTAATTGAAAAATAATTAAAAAAAAGTTTAAAAAAATTACAATTTTGCTACAGTACATGTACAACAATCGCTATAGTAAATGAACAGTACACTACACTAAATATACGGTACAGTAAATGATCAGTATGCTACAGTAAATGTACGGTACGCTACAGTAAATATACGGTACGCAACAGTAAATGAAACGGTCAAAAATAACTACAGTAATTACTAATTATCAACAATAATGACTAATTATCAACAGTAATGACTAATTATTATAATTAAAAAACATACCTATTCACTCAGTTTCTCGCCTCAAGCGAAATTCTCAGAACGGAACAGCAGTAAATGCACAGTCTCGAAACGGCTTCTTTCTTCTTCTTTTTTCTCTTTTTTTCTCTTTTTTTCCTCATTTTTTCCTTTTTTTTCGGCAGAAAGGATGGGGGAGAAGAGGCAGAGAGGAGGGACGGCTCACGGGTGTGAAAATAGATGGGCAGTGGGGCGCCAGATGGGGGGGCGCCTCACTTGGCTTATGGGGCGCCTCACTGGTGTTGTGGGCCGCCATTTGGGCCGGCGCTCCATAGGATTTTTTGGGCCACCCGAGGCCCAGGCGGTCAGGACATAATTAAAAAAAATTTGGGGGCAGAGTTATTTGTAAAATTTTCAATTGTTTCAGAGATATTAATCAAAATGACCGGAATTCATTCCTACGGGAAGCAAAGGGAATAGTATAAAAATAAAGTTTGTTTATTAACATTAAGTCCCCTTTAAATATCAAGTTTGTTTAATAAATTCAAATCGATTAGAATATATATACGTATATAAATATTTATTTAACCATACTTCTAGAATTTATAATAAATCGAAATTTATAAATTTTATAATATTCTGTTTTTCAAATATTTCACGTGTTTAATCTCAACTATAATCTCGAATGATTCGATATTAATCATGTATGTTTTAATATAAATATTTATCTATTCAATTCTTATATTTTATTTATTTATACGAATTGTATCATTTTATTTTGTTTTTTATTCTTCTTTTCTAAATCTTACGTCTGGTCATGAATTTTTGTGAGTATTTATAAAAATTATTTTAGGTCTATAATAATATAATATTTTTAATATACATAATATCATATTTCGTTTATATTTTAAATTTTAGATTCATTTCAGATTAATTAGATAATTCTGATCAGTCATTAATTTAGTTAGAAAATTTTATTTAGTTTAAAGATTAGTTTAGTGATAAATCATGTTTTAAAATTTTGAAATATAACAGTAAATACAATATATTGAATAAAATTATATAGTCTTATCAAATTGGCAATGTACTAACTAAATAAAATTATTAAATTGATGCATTGTAAAAGTTCCATGTAAATGTATGTTTCTACATTCTTATTTTAATACAGAGGACGATAAGATGATCCAGCCAGCTTGGCATAGCTTCTAGCTATAAAAGTGTGTTATATTTGTAATGTTTGTAATACATTATATAAGTAGTGGACTATTTGAGTGTAATATTATCTTAATTAACATAGTTTATTTATAAATTATTTTTATCAATTTTTTCCTACGTTTTGACTACAAAAAAGGCTTTTGCCAAAAAACTCGAGTTACCAATCCGATTCTAATTCCACGGTCAAAAATCTGATTCCGATTTTGAGTTTTAGAACCATGGTTATCATAATGTTTCATAATTCATGGACCTTTAAAAGTGAGAAAATAATTATTACAGCAAATATTTGTAATGATCTTTATAGGCTGATCCCGATAGGGTCGGAACAATCAGGATCGGTTGTACATACAAGGCCGTTCCTGATAGTGACTTTCAAGGTCGTCTATTAAATATATCCGATCATAATTCATTCGAATTATGAACCTATAACGTTCCATATATAGGCAGAGAAATGTCTTTAGCCACTAGAGCACATGCTTGTTTTGTTTTTATTTTTTGTGAGAAAAATAAAGGTCTAATCCATTTTTGATTGATAATAAACTAGCTAGTTCTTACTGATTTCTTATAACTTATCATCTTTACAAATACTACTACAGAATAAATGATTATACACGAACATAAACAAGAGAGCTACACGGATTTTCTGCCGCGTGGGATGCCAAGGTGTAGAAATCCTTGTATATATACACACAGATATTTACCCGTGTATAATTACTAATAGCTACACGGATTATTACATAAACAGCCATTTACAAATCTTTGACAGTGGTGCTCTCCATAACTGAGTTACACAGATTATTACATAAAAAGCCATGTACGATTACTTTTTCTATACGGTTAATTAGCTAAATGTCCGTGTAGCTCTCTTATTTTTTTAATGTATTAATTTTTTTTAATATTTTTTTAATTTTTAAAAAGTTTTCTACACGGACATTTAGCTACATTTCCGTCACTACAGCAGAAAAGGCTATCAGAGACCGGTTTTAAAACCGGTCTCTGATAGTCACGTCGCCGGTCGCAGATAGTTATTCCGGTCTTAAAAAGCTGATTCCGGTCGCTGATACCCCGGTCGCTGAAAGCATTGTCGCAGATACTCAATCAATGACGTCACCGGTCGCTGAATGACATCATCCGGTCGCTGATAGTTTTTCTGCGACCAATTTTTTTTGTCGCTATTGTTTTTTGCTGACGTCACAAAAAGGTATCTGTGACGAACGAAACGGTCTCTGAAAGTCAAAACCCGGTCGCTGATATTATTCTGTCAGTTTTTTTTTATTATTTACTTTTTTGTTAGTTTTTTTTTTCATTTTACTTTTCTCAAAACATACACAATAGATCGATTCAATTGTAACATCAAATATCATACAAAATTACGATTTTTATTTGAGATACAACAGGAACAATATCAACACAATAATTCTAATTTTGCCATAGTATCAATTACAATATGCTCAAAATTCTCAAATCATGAAACATAAAAAAATAGCACATATTCCTCAAAATTCTCAATTCCAATTTTCCCAAATTAAGCTAGGCTATTGTTATTTTGCATAATATCAACCACCCCCATTTAACAAAACAATACATATAACGTAATTAATAAAGTTCTAACCCAGCTATTTATGTCCAACTCAGTCATCACCTTCATCCTAAAAAAAGATCAAAAATTAAAAATTAATATCAAAAGTATTATATGCTCATCACAAGTTCTATAAGGGCATGAGTCTCATGTCGTGACCTATAAAATCAATTTGGGAAGGCACCAGATTTTCTATGTGAAACGTTATCATCCTATTTTTTGCACAAGTAGGAATCATTATTAGACCTTCATGACATAACACTAAGATATATCATTTTCTTCACAGATACCGACTCATAGTTGAATGCCTCAATTTATATGCTGTATAATATGCTGTTTTTATATTTTTGAAAAGTCTAACTTTGAAAATAGATAGAAAATAGCAAAAAAATCCAAATGGAGAAAGATTTGACTCTAAGCCACTTTTTTTTCTGTCCTCTATCTAACTGTGTAAGTGAATTTTGGATTTGAACTTTTGATGAGCCTGCACTGGCTGATCTGTCACAGGAGGTCAAGAAGAGATTGAAGCCTGCACTGGCTGATCTGTCACAGGAGGTCAAGAAGAGATTGAAGCCAACTTTAGAAATTCATTCCAAGAGTTTTATCAAACAAAATTTCATGTTCTTTATATGAAAATTCTCAGGACATGGTGTTCTATATGCCGGTAAAGTTTCATAAATTTTGGGACTTCTTAGATATACCAAACAGTAGCCTAAACACAAATTGGGAACAGTGCTGTCATTTTTGCTGTTTTTTCCCATTTCAAAGGCTGAACTTCAAAAATTCAAATTGATCAAAACTTGAGTCTAAACTTGCATAAAATTAAACAAAAGTATCCATGGTAAGTGACAACTCTATTATTAACCACTAATTAACCAAAAAAAAGTACCAATCATCATACCTTATGGTCTCGAGATATCATTGTATCATCAAGAAATTGTATCCATGCTCCTGTTAAGCAAGGTAATTATTTGGAACGATTGTTATGCCAAAGAACCCAATAACAACATGTATAGCACCAAATTGTTACACATTAGTTTTTTTTTTACCAGTAACCAAGCTTTACATATGTACTAAAAGAAAATATACTATAACCCCCTACAAAAAACTCTACAGGCTCAGATAGGTCAATATAAGCACTTAATAATAGAAGTGCAATATTATTTCAATATATATCAAGAATGTGTACAAAACAGTGGATAATATGCAAAATACTCATATCACCGTATTTCTACCCATATAGTCTTAATTATCACTTCAATGTGAAGAGAGGCTGCTGGTATTAGAAAAAAAAAATATGCATACAGTGGTCTTTTGATTGCAATGGATCCCTTTATTTCATTTTTTTTTTACTCAAACAAAAGGTACCTTAGATGCAGAATTATACATCTCCAATAATCAGTCAAAGATGCATGTCTTTTCTACTTCAAAGCACTTCCAATTAAGCAGGTACTTATAAATTGTCAAAGCAACCACTGATTTTTTCGGTACAATTCCACAGATGCCATTTTGGAAATACTGGTATTATAAAATATAGTTTACCTATTTGAGAAAAGATGCCGACATCTGCTTTCTTATAACTTGATTTTTGGCTTCTATTAATGCTAAATGTTTTTGGAGGCTCTAAGAAAACTGAATATATTTTGGTCACTTGAATTCGTGTTGGATCTCTGTCACTTGAATTCGGGGTATCTGAGATTTCATGTGAAATACCAATTGGCTTGTTTATTTTGAGGAATGGATAATTTACACATGTGATTAAGAAAATACCTCCATATTTCACGTGAAAATACCAATTCACAAATCAAATTGAGAAATGCACAATTGATTTCTTTATTTTGAGAAAATACTAACCGAGTTCGGAAAATATCCCCAAAATTTAATTAAGAAGATTAAGGGAAATCAGACCTTAGATTTCTTTTTGAGGGTAGACCTTAGATTTCACGGAGAGATTAAAATGCCCAATCGACCACCTTCTTTTTGAACGAACTGGAGGCGGCACTGGCAACTTGCCAAGATTGGTGCTGGTGCTAATGCTGAGAGCGTCGGTCTGAGGCGAGAGAGAGAGAGAGAGATGGTGCGTCTTAGGCGAGAGAGAGGGTTTAGGGCTGAGCAGAGAGGGTTTAGGGTTGGCGGAGAGATGTTTTTCGAAATGGTTTAGGGCTAGCGGAGGGAGATGGTTTTCGTTCTAGTGCTAAAATGTTGCGCTCCTTTTTTTTACTCAGATTATTAGTGACTGGTGCAGACGCCGGTCTCTGATACCAATCGCTGAAACAAATGGTCGCCTAATTTTTTTGATGGTTTTTTCTTTTTTTGAAAACAAATGGGTATCAGCGACCGGCGACTACACCGGCCTTTGATACCGATCGCTGATACTTGTTTTTGTTGTAGTGCGTGTAGCTCTCTTATTTTTTTAATATTTTTTTAATGTTGAAAAAGCTTTCTACACGAACATTTAATTAAATATCCGTGTAGCTCTCTTATTTATTTAATATTTTTAATGTTGAAAAAGCTTTCTACACGGACATTTAGCTACATTCCCGTGGAGCTCTCTTATTTTTTTAATGTTGAAAAACCTTTCTACACGGATATTTAGTAAATGTCTGTTTAGCTCTCTTATTATTTTTATTTATTTAATATTTTTTAATGCTGAAAAACCTTTCTACACGAATATTTAGCTAAATGTTTATGTGTAATTGAACTATTTTTTTTTACATTTTTACAATTTTTTTTGGCTAGCCTCCAGTTTGCTAGCCATTTAAAATTAGATCAATTCTAGAATAGAGAATTTCCAAAATAAGAATATACCAAAACCCCTAAACTTTGGAAATTCTCGTTTCCAAATTATATCAAAAATTATACAAAATTCATGTACACTAAATTATACAAAGATCATACAAATCGATATTCAGGTTTACAAAATTGTTTTATAAACCACTCTGCCCACGTACATCTACACTAATCTAACTGCTCCTTTGAGTAACTCTTTGACTCTTATGAATACTACAAAAATTCAAAATATGCAAGTTACAAAAATACAATCTAGCAACTACATCTCTGTTTTTCTTTATAGAAATAAATTATTGCAATTATAACAATGCAACTAATAAAACAAGTTTAGAGGAAGTCAATATTAATTGTATGGACAAGTCAAGGAAAACATATGAATTACATACCGGATATGCTGGCCATTGGAATTGTATGCGCTCAACAAAGTGAAACATATAAATCATAGTGTAATAACCGCATTCCCAACCGCCAATCTGTTGCGGGCACTAAAATTTACATTTAGCAGCCTATATCAGAATGACAATAAATTTTTGAACAAAAAAAATATGAAATTATAAAATTATAGTGTGCTCACCTCCAACCACTTCCTATTCATTTTATTTCTTTGCTTGCCCGTGCTTTGCACTCCACCCTCTTTAACATATTGCAGAAAAGCCCTTACAAAATTGAGTGACTGTAATTAGTAATTCCACAATTTGTTATATAATTGAAAAAAAATCAAACCAAGTGATATTTAGATAACTTAATTAAAACATGCATGATTTTTTTGGACTGGTGAGGAGTGATGGATTTGTCGGGCCATTTTGAATCCATGATATAAACCGTATTTTCAAGTGGCACAATCAAAAGCAAACACCAGTGGCTCCTGTGGGACAAGAAGAATTGTAGTACTTTAGCATAAAATTAGTGACATATATATTTTAGCATGTAATAGTGACACAAGTGTTTGCTATGCTTCATGGTGTAATTCTTTAACTGAAAATATAAACAATTAATAAGGGTTACAAATAACCTACATTTGGTTGTATGGCAAGAGAATACATTTCTTTTGATCCTCGCGAGCTCGATGCATCACTTTACACAAGTAGTTGACAGAATCAGCCGCATACAAATCCAACATCACCTCATTAATTATGTCGGGGTCCAAAAGTGCACACAGGTTCACCTTACCTTTCGATGCGGTCTCACAGCATTTTTGGACTAGGAACTTGAAAAATCATCATTTTACATTAGAATATATATTTGAGTGCTATACACATGATATAATTAATTGATTGGTCACTAACATGAGGAAAACGGTGATGACTCCCACATCGAGTCATTTATCACTTGACGAGGCGGCCTGTAGAAAGTCGCTGAATTCTTTGAAAGGCAGCACGACCTCTATGCTGTCGTGTAGGAACATATCAGGGGGGATACTGAATATAACATCCGTCATGCCCTCGGGTGCCTTAATCAAGTGGGCGTGGAGAGTCCGCAACTGACCAGGCAAATGGCTAACCTCTTCTTCGGTGAGCCCCGTACTGTCTAGTGGTGCATCCACTGGCGCATCTACTGGCACATCAGGCACTTCCGGCGCAACAAACACCAAGGCTAATTCCATGTCCCCTACGGGTGATAAAGCTTCATCCTCATTGTTGGTATCACCTCTTCATGTCTATATCAAATTTTGTATATATCTTTTTCAAGTATTTCAAAAGAATGATTTGAAGAAGATATCCGTATTTTATTTGGAGATTACCTTATCCAAAATAATTTGATTCTTGGGCTATTGGACTATCTTATGGCGGGCATCATCAAGCACCAATATATCATCGGCAGAGACAGGAAGAGGTAATTTTCGCAGCCCAATCCTACGTTACCTTGTCAACCACTACGCGGAGATAGTTGGGCCTTAGCTGATCACCGGCTGTAGGAGGATGTACAATGCCCTTAGCAATGGTCAGAGGAGTAGTACCAAAATACATGACGAGGTCGCATGTGTGGCCTCCTGCAATAATTATCAGCAATTAGTTGTTTTTAGAATGAAATATTATCTAGCAAATTAACTGCAAGAATCAACAATACCTTCAGATTATAAACAAGTAGTGCTTACCTTTAGAAGGTCCAAGTCGCTTAGCACTTTGGTCCCGGATGCTTGACTACTTCACCGAACTCCTGGAGAAACTGGAGGTTGATCCTCGGATGACTGCCTAATTTGGTTCATTTGGTTCACTATCCTTGATTCTAGCTGAGCCATCTTCTGGGTGTACTCCACTGTCATCTGCTCGCGTACCTCCTGGCGTACTTGCTCCAACCTTGATTCCACCTTGTTTTTGTTAACTTTGACACGAGGTCTTCTTCGGGGTTTTGGTCCATTGAATTCCTCCTTCCAGCCCTTGTAGGCCCCTCTGCCCCTAACTCGACCCGTGTGTTCTAGATTTGGGAGCGCTAAGGACAAGGAATCTTCTTTTCTTGTGACAGTTTGGGCACCCGATTTGACCTCCTCCTCCACCTCCAATTGTTAATTAAAAAATTAGTTATAACAAAAGAGAAAGTAATGTACACAAAGTTATAATTTTGTTTGAATGACACAAAGTTATAACAAAAGACTCTCACCATAGTCTGAGCAATGGGTTGCACGTCTTTTAGGAGTACTATCTGCCCATCAGCGGTAACCTCAGATCTTCCGGTGAGCCAATCTTGGCCCCTAGGATTTTGGATCTTAACCACGGGTGAGTCTGAATTTTTGTTTTGCGAAAGAACTTTTGCCCATTCTTTTGACTTACCCTCGTAATCACCCGACCCTAATTTGTGTGGGTACTTGTTCATTTTGGCGATCATTCTGTCATTGGCACTTTTTTTATTCACACATCAAAGTAAATCCATTAGTTTAAGGAATATGAGTACAGATTAAGAAAAAACAAAAACTAATAAGTTACCTAAATTTACATACCTCAAATTCTTTTGTTTTCTTCAAAGCTTGGTCCATGTAACTTCTCCCACACCTCTTGTGTCAGCCAAGTATACACTGGCAATAGATCTTTCCCTTGATCTATGTAATCTGTTTTCAATGTGCTTTTGAATTGCTTCCAAGCTTCATTCATTGTCTTTAAAGTCTTTGCCTTTATCTTGTCTTTTGGGTAGTCCTTGATGTTCCACTGAACCTGATTGACAACGAAATTACTGCATGTAAGTTCATGTACAATAATCAAAATAAAAAAAATAGAATTGTTAGGTACTTTACCTTCACAATGTTTCACCATTGGTCCTTTTCCTTTGCTTTATCAAACTGATCCCATCTCTTAACCAAGATAGATGCATTTTTCTTCACCGTGGTGGTGTAAAAATTTGAGTACTTCATCCTATTGTCACCCTTCACAAGTCCGTCTTTCTAGAATTCGTTTGGCAATATTTTCTTCTGCTCAGTGGTCTTCTTGCACAGTGTCGGATCTATTTTCCTTTTTCCAGGCTGAGCCTGCGAGACCTCTTCTTCCATCACAACTACATTGCCTCCTTCCATCATATCTACATTGTCCTCACCTGAATGTGACATCGTTCTTTCTACAATCTACAAAATCAATCTGCACAATCTACAAAACCAACATTTTTGTTCTTTTTAGGGAAAATGTAATCAAAGTCTAAAATACATGCTTGCCAAGTCTCATGATTTTTATTCTTTCTAGATACTTTTAGGTCTTTGTTGGGTGCTTTGTTCAATCACAGTGTTGGTTTGGCAATTTAGTCCCTGTAACATTAGGTTCTATCGAGATCACCAAAATAGGTCATTTAAGGCAATTTTTCATTTAACCAAAATACAATCAGAGAGAAGGGTTTAGAGAGAGAGAGAACAGCAACCAAGTGAGAGGAGCTTAGAAATTCAATGGGCGAGATGAGAGGAGAGCAACAGAGAGTGGAGACCTTTGAGCCATGCACCAAGACAGGGAAACACCAATAATGGCAGCACCGATAGAGAGGAACCACAGAAAGAGATAAGAGAAGATGTGTGGATTTAGGGTTTAGAGGAGATGAAGGGATTTTGAAAAGGAAGAAAGAGACCAGGCGCGCATTTTATTTCGCGCAAACCATTTCTACACGGATGTTTCATTAAACGTCCATGAAGGAAACATTTTCTACATAGTTATTTCATTAAAAATCCATGTAGATATGCTAATCTACACAGACATTTAATTAAACAACCGTGTAGAAATGGTATATAAACGCATAAAAAAGATGCGCGCCTACCGTGTAGAAATGGTATATAAACGCATAAAAAAGATGTGCGCCTTTGGGAGTTCGAAGAATAAAGGCACCTTTTTATATTTTTATATTTTTAAGCTTTGCATCTGAAACATATAAATTGCATTTAAATAATAATTTCAGAGTTTGAAGCACTAACGTTGTTTCGTCTTCCAATAAATAATTATTTAAAATTTTCATTTTTAGTTTAAATATTAAATGCACATCTTTAAATATTGAAATTTCTACCCGTCATTTCATTAAACAACTATGTAGGAAACTTTCGTACATGGATATTCAAGTAAAAACCCGTGTAGAAATGATATAGAATTTCTCCACGGATATTTAATTAAACAACTGTGTGCAAATCTTTTTTAATTTAAAATTCTTAGAAGACGAAACGACTCTTCAAAAATCTCTATATAGTAGTTCGATCAAAATATTACTATATAAATTTTATTTGCAAGTAGAAATGGCCGAAGTCCCTTCGACCGGCAGTACTCACCCCTCAAATGTGCCATGGCTATTGCCCTTCGGCTATGTCTCGCCTGAAGCGGTTGATGTTAATTTCGAACTCCTTCCTGGTCTCGAAGTCCCTCCCGGCCATCTCATGCCTCCTCCCAACTACAGGAGGACATGGCCGTGGCCGCTTTCAAATGTGCCACGTCGAAGCCCAAGGGGGCACCCACTGTTAGTGTTGGTGTCCTAGACCCAGATCATATCTATGATATGTTTAGTTTATTAGTGAATGATTTTATCATTTTGTACCTTGAGTATTCATATTAGTGGATCATTTGAGTTGATGACTTAAATTGTAGAACTTCACAATGAATAAATTTGTTTACTCTTAAATGTTCCTTATCTTGGCAATCAGCAAAGGTACACTGGTTGACCATATAAGATAAGTGTGGTGATTAGATGATGGCCATATTCTATAGGTTATACGATAAAGAGTTATTGATCTAATCACACATGTGCATACATGGAGATGTATGGCACTGGACAGACCCAAGAATGAAATATCATATGGATTGTGTTCTGTGTCATTGATATTTCATTGTGTCTTGAATTCTTTGGTTGAGATATTTATTTTTCTTACATAAGGGATGTGTATTGTTGGTACTGTCCAACGCTTTCTTTAAGTAGGAGTTATAAAGGCAGTTACTGCAGTGCATATAACTTATGCAGAAGAACAATACGTATCAAGAAACCATTCCCTTATATGTTAATATAAGTGATGATATCTCTGGGCCCCTTGATAAAGTTTATATTATGTGCATGCAATATGAATATATTATAATCATATCATAATTAAACTTCAGAAAATCAAGAAAGAATAATTGGTAAGGATGACACATTCCTACCTTACAATTATTTGGATATTATGTGGCAAGGAATTGACACAAGGAATTGACACAACAACATTTTTAATGTTACAGGGATCGTGATTTTGCATTGTGCTTTTTCATCCACATCATTTGGGTAATCAATATACCATGGCTAGTTGTATCATTGATTTATGGAATTAAAATGTTTAATTCTATTGTCATAATGATTGGATCACATAGGGTCACACCATATGAAAGATTAAAAGAAAATATATTAATAAAGCGTATGTGATATGTATATAATATGTGCTATGTTAATTATAAGAAGTTATAATTAATTTGTACAAATTATATGTTATTAATATATGAACAATTTTATGACATGGAGATGTTATAAAATAATCCTAGTAATATTTAAAGTATATGTGACATATTTTAAATAGCTTTTGACACATGAGAGATGCATATAAATTAACATGAAATATTAATTTATATGTTGGCCTCTTTTAATGTATGGGATTGTGGACTTAATTAAATATTAATATGATTAATATGTTTAAGCCCAAAGTCCAAATATATGCTGGGAAGAATTGATTAGTAATGACATGATTTAAGAAATATCTAAATATGTCATTAAATCTAATCAATCTCATTAAAGAGCAAAGAAATTTCTGGACATATTTTTTTAAGATAACTTTGAACTGGAATTTGAAAGGGAAAATACTAATCATTCTGGATGCATGACCTATGTAATCTATAGCCCTTGGAGTCTAAAATCCAATGGTGAAATTTCAAGTCATTTGGAGTTACCTAGAAAAAGATATAAGGATTTTAGTACTAAAAGGTCAGAAGTTCTGTGAAAGATATCTTGGCCGAAATTTGCTCTTCTTCTCTCTTCCAATTTTTCTCATGTGTTGAGATATAGAAATCCTCTAATAAGTTTTAGAAATTACTAAGAGGGTTAAACTAGGATTAAGGTTCTACTTGTTAATCTCTTACTAGCCTTAGAGATATAAGTATTTCTTTAATCTCTCGGTGGATACCTAAGGAGGCTCGTCATTTGAGGGGCTAAAGCACAACCACCGTTGAAAAAGGAAGGGAATAAGAAGTTGCTAAGCAAGACAACTCTTCTTGATTTGATTTGGAAATCAAATTCAAGGTATTATGATTATTCCATTCTTGATTAGGCTAACTAATATTATTTCTTACACTTACAATAACTAGATTGTTTGTTTAGAGTTGAATAAAATTTTTGTTTTATTCCTTGTTATCTAAGTATAAAAACTTTCACCCACCACCAAAGCTGTACTTTAGGAGGGGCAATCGCAGGATCAGGGCAAAGAGTAGGAGGAGACCGGGGTCACGCCAGGGCCTTTATGAATTTTTGTTTCATTAATTTAGCTAGTTTTCTTTTCTTTTCTTCTTCTGTATTTTGTTTAATCAGTTTTTTTGTGTATGAGGATATGTAATGTATTAGCTATGATCCTTTTTGATGTAATATATCTTGTTCTTAATTTAATCAACATTTTGTTTTCTATAAATTTTTCTTTTCTGTTAAATAGATGATGCTATCTAAATAATTAATACAGTTATATATATAAATTAGCAGTACAAAATGATGTTATATTTAATTTATGGGTTTACAAAGTTAATAAATTAACGGTTTACTTAATTTCTGACCTGATAGAATAATTATAAAATAATAGAATTTTTGGGAAATTAAAAACCTTTCTACACGGATGTTTAATTAAAGTGTGGTAGTGTGTAATACCTTTCTACACAGATTTTTAATTAAACGTCCGTGTGGAATACCTTTCTACACGGTTGTTTAGTTAAACGTCCGTGTGGAATACCTTTCTACACGGCTGTTTAATTAAACGTCCGTGTGGAATAACTTTCTACACGGCTGTTTAA
This sequence comes from Carex pumila, assembly GCA_033356055.1. Taxonomy (NCBI): domain Eukaryota; kingdom Viridiplantae; phylum Streptophyta; class Magnoliopsida; order Poales; family Cyperaceae; genus Carex; species Carex pumila. The sequence continues at coordinate 62,655 of JARJHM010001039.1, read as the reverse complement.
TTAAACATCCGTGTAGAATACCTTTCTACATGGATTTTTTGGTACTTAAATAAAAAAAACTACTATGAAAAACCAAAGGTTGTCCGGATTTTCCAGATTTTTCAAATTCCAACTTTCAGATTTTTGAAATGCAAATTAAAAAAAAAAGTTGCCTTTTATTTTTTTTATTCTTAAGTTTGGCATTTAATATGTAAACTGAAATAAATAAACTGCATTTAAACAACGATACAAAATCATACAACCAGAACAGATCATAAAAAAAAAAAAAAAACAAATTATCGTACAAAATCATAATATATTTAACAATTAATGATAAAAGAGTAAAATAAAATAAATAAATGCGTTGAAGATGGCACGAACGATGGTCATCTTAATTCTCCGGAGATCGATAAATTGCTTGATGCATAGAGGGAAAAAAACTAGAAATATTGACGAATATGATGAACAAGATGTATATATTTACCTCTTTGTTTCCTCTTACGTACAACAAACCCTTTCAACGATTTCGTTCCTTTCAAGATCATGAAAAAGAGATGGCGAATTGGATCTAAGAATGAAATTGTAATTATATTATATATGCCATAAAAACTATTTATTCTTGTTCCAATTCGCCACATCCTTCATGATATTAATTCTTGCCATCTTCCCCTTCTTTCTCCAAATGAATCTACTGTACTTTGTAGAAACACAAAGTTCCCACCGGTTCAACTACTGCAATTATTTTCAATATTTATTTCCACCGGTTCAACCACTTCATTTATTACCTTATTTAAAACAACATGCATACCTTTATACACGGACGTTAAATTAAAAATCCGTGTAAAAAAATATCCCTACATGAATATTTAATTAAAGGTCCATGTACGAATCCTTTTGAAATTATTGCTATTTTATTTTTTATATTTTAAATAATCTGATATTTACTGTTTTATTTTTTATTTTTTAAGTTCGATTCTTCACTTTCAGATTAAATAATCAAATATTTTCTTAGTGTGTTTCGCCATCCCACCTAATAAAAACCCAAGGCTTTAAACTAATCTAACATTTAAATTCATATTTAAACTAATAAAATTTATATTTAAACAAATAAAATATAGACAAATAAAATGTAAAATACAAAAACACAGTAAAATGTTATCGATTTACAGTCATCCAAAGCTCTCATTAGTACTGCAAATAAACTCTACTTTCTATTCGAGTCATTAATACATAGATGAATCTTCTTGCTGATATACAAAAAATATATTATTGAGATCGATAAAAAAAACTAAAATGAGAAACAAATTAATATCCAGATAGATATTATGGAACTAACCTTAAGTCTTATGGTTTGACTCTTTGTTCGGCTCTTCATCTCTGAAATATTATAAAAGAAATAAATATTATACGTTGGTTTTTTTCTAGAAAAGAAATATTAAAATTTTCAAGTTTAAAAGGAATAAATATTATACATTGGATTTTCTTTTTCTTTTTCTCTTTTTTTCCACTGTTTGAACATTTTCCCATAGTCCTTCACTATGGTTAGATCTCATGTAATTTGTTTCCTCTTGTTCTTCAGTAATTGTTGCTATCTTAGCTTGCACATCGACACAAAATGGAGGTATCTCTTCTAATGGGTCGTACTCTTCTTCGTCGGTTACGTTTTCTATCCCAACAATCCTTCTTTTTCTGAGTAAGACGATGCTCCACCTAGCATCACTCGGGCCAGTGACATAAAAGACTTGGGTGGCTTGCTTGGCGAGTATGAACGAATCATCAACATACCCGACTTTGTTAAAATGAACGAGTGTGAACCCGTCGTTATCAACTTTAACACCATGGTCTTCGACCCATTGACACCGAAACAAGGGAATGTTGAGGTGAGCATTGTAAACGAGATCCCAAATTTCTTCAATAACCCGTAATATAACTTTGATGCTATTACAGGCCGGGCATCCCCTGATCTACTGAATTCTTGAGACGTCGCCACCAACGTCACCCCACTATTTTGCATAGTGCTCTTATCACTTTGTAATTTAGTATAAAATGTATATCCATTAAACTCATATCCTTGGAATGTTCTAACAACTATTTGGGGTCCTTGGCCTAGCAATCTAACAGTTTCACTTACGAGCGACATTTCGGAGAGTGACTTCACTTTTTCTTTCAGCCATCCTATGAAACAACGGTTATGCTCGTCAGTAATCCACTTCTGACCTCTCGTGTAGTTCTGTTGTCAAAGGATTGTCATGTGCTCATCTATATAGGGAGTAACATCTGCCATGTGCTGTAGTACAATAAAATGTGCTTTTAACAGTTCATCACTATCTGCCATGTGCTGTAGTTCTTGTGTAGTCCCTACTCCTTGGAGCCTTCCCTCATATCGAGATTTTGGAACGCCAATAGGACCCACATCAGTTGGTACAAAACTCAATCACCTCTTTCGTGGAATATCTTTCTACGATGCTACCTTCGGGTCAATGTCGGTTCCTTACATAACTTTTCAAAATACCCATGAATCTCTTGAATTGATACATATACCGCACGAACACGAGACCACAAATCTTAATTTCCCTCACAAGGTGAATCATAACATTGAAAAAGAATGACGGAAAATACATCTCAAGATGGCAAAGAGTAATAACGACCTCCTTTTGCAAAGCATCCAATTTTAGCAGGTCTATAACTTTGGAATTAATTGCATTGAAGAAAAAACAAAATTTCGTGATGGTTTGCCGAACGGGCTTTGGTAAAATTCCCTGAATTGCAACAAGAATCATGTGTCATTAAAACATGATAGTTGTGGGATTTCGGATCAATCAATTTCATGTCCTTCATCGACACAATATTCTTAATATTCAAAGAATACTCTAATGGGACTTTAGTACTATGAAGGCATTTACATAAGCTTGTTTTCTCGGTCTTTGACATTGTGCACATTGCAGGGGGGGTAGGTATGCCTTTTGCTTCCCTTTATCCTGCGATGCAAGCTTGGGTCGTATTTTCATTTTCACCATGTCTTTTCGAACATTGATACTGTCTTTAGTCTTCTCCGAAATATTCAATAATGTGCCAATCAGATTGTCACAGACATTTTTTTCAATATGCATGACATCTAGGCAGTGTCTCACTTCTAAATATTCCCAGTACGGTAGCTCCCAAAATATGAACTTCTTTTTCCAAATATTTTTCGGTAGTGCTTTGGCACATTTTCTGAAAATAACTTTAAGGCTTTTAACCCGCATGAAGACACCCTTCCCATCTAACAGACGATGTGCCACTCCAAGCCCAGTGTTCCCATTGAATTCTTTCTTCTTCTTATAGTATAAGTGATTAATAAGAAGAAACCTACGGTGCCCCACGAAGACATTCTTTTTACAATTTTTCAACCTCAGCACCTGCGTGTCATCTTCACAGATAAGGCACACTTTTGCTCCCTTAGTACTATAGCCCGATAAATTTCCGTATGTGGGGAAATCTTTTATGGTACAAAATACCATGGTTCGCAGTTCAAATTGCTCTTTGTCGTACACATCCCACACCCGAACGCCATCTCTCCATAATTTTTGGAGGTCCTCAATTAATGGTGCGAGATATACATCTATGTCATTTCCGGGTTGTCTGGGTCCTTGGATTAGTAATGACATCATTATATACCTACGTTTCATGCACAACCAAGGAGGAAGATTGTAGATGCATATAAGAACTGGCCAAGTACTGTGCCAACTGCTCATGCTTCCAAACAGACTCATTCCTTCTGTGCTCACCCCTAACCTAAGGTTTCTTGATTCGCCACCAAATTTTGTCAACTCTCTATCAATGTTTCTCCATTGATGAGAATCAGCCGGGTGTCTTAGTTTATCTTCCTTTTTGCACTCTTCTTCATGCTAACGCAATAATTTCGCATCTTTGAGATTTGCAAATAACCGTTTGAATCTCGGTATTATCGAAAAATACCACACCAACTTAGCCGGAGCGCAGCCCTTGTTTCTTTCATAGTTACTGTCGTCATTGTCCTAGGTCTTACGTTTGTACCGTTGATGCGCGCAAAAGCGTATGCACAAAGTTTCAGTACAATAAGATGTACTTTTTAAACCTTTAACACACGTTTGAGTTAAATTGCAAGTGCACAATTCTATCAAAGTAGTATTTGAGGTATTGATCCACAGGGAGTATGATAAAAACTTAGTATAAACTTTAGTAATAAATTTCAGAAAAATAAAATAAAGTGCAATAAAAGTAAATTGGGGGGGTTTGTTCTAACAATTCCTAAGGTTGGGTTCAATACTCAAAAGAAAAGAGTTTGAAACAATAATTGTAAATAAAAGTAAAAGAAAAGAATTGGTTTGCTTTCAAGATTTAGAGATCTAGGGGTCTTTGGTCTACAATTCCTTGCTAACTCTATTAATTCGGTATTTGTTTGAATTCATGTATGATTTGACGAGGTTTCTAACCTAATATGTTATTAAGGGTTACTTTCGTAAATTAATAACATACCTAGATAACTCGAACTTCTCAATGAAGTTTTCCACCCTAGCTACCTAGACCTATAAGCTCTTGTTAGTCTCTCTTCTCCTCAAATATTGGTACTTTGCAATTAAGTCTATCATACCAATACCCGATTTGAATTGAGATGTCATAATTAGGGTTTGACTTCACGATTAGGTTCTTCACCAAATTCCTAACCTTAATTTCTATAGTTCCGGCTTAGATTAAATTAGTTACAATCTTAACCTAAACCTAAGGTATTTGCATTCATAGTTTGGTACTATCCTATTGATCACAGTTAATTTTGGTTCTTTCAAATCCAAAACGGGATACTACAATTCAAGTACTAACTATGTAATTAACACAAATTATTAAATCACAGAAATTAACAATCAAATCCCATAAAACAATCATAATAAAAACAAATAACCGAATAAAATAGAATTAAACAAGTTCATGCATTGACCTAAACCCCTAGAGAGAGAACTACTCCCTCATGGAGAGATCCATTACAAAAATTGGCAAAAGTAAAAAGAAATGTAATAAAGAAATGATTACACCCTTTATTGAATCAAGACCCTCTATCTTGCCGACTTCTTGCTCAGGAAACCCTTATTCTCCTTGCTTGAAAGCTTTCATTTTCTCCAAAATATATTGCTAAGTACTGTGTGTGTGTAGAGAGAATGAAAGAATGAGAAGGGAAGAAATGATGGATGGGATGACATGAGATGATCTCAATGGAGAATGAACCCCCCTCTTTTATAGCCAAGGATCATGTCCAATTAAGAGCCTAGGAAGTGGAGTTAGTGGGTGTTATATTTGGATTCTTTCCCAGGATTTCTTGTCCATGTTATGCTGTAAAAACGTGTCCATTATGCGCCAAAAATAGAAAAGCTGTCAAAAAACGTATATTTCTGGCTGTCTGCGAATTTAATGCATTCAAACGACTCCAAATTTTCTTTTTTAGTTTTTGATGTTGTAGATCTTCTTCCTAGCTTTCCAAAAAGTGGTCGCAATCCTAAATCGGAGTTACGAGTCAAAAGTTATGACCGTTTTAAGTTCAGACTCTATTTTTGGCTCACTGCTACAGTGCGTCCGCACTGCAATCCGCATTGCTACAGTACCATCCGCACTGCGTCCTCACAATCCGCACTGCTACAGTACCATCCGCGTTGGGATCTGCACTGCGGATGGATCGAGATCCGCACTAGGCTCGGACTTTTCCTGTGCGAGCAGAGTGCGGATGCATCGAGATCCGTGCATCCGCACAAATTTTGATGTATAGCTTATTATACAATTTTTAAAATTGGCGCGCGTCCAGAAATTCATCTAAGTACTTATTTTGGCCATATTCCAAACCGTGTGTTCGCAGTGGGCATTTTTCTTCGGTTTTCTTTATTTTTCTTCATTTCCTATAAGTTAAAACCAAGCAAACGCAGTTACTTGATCCTAGGTGTAATCTGTTCACCTTATATTCAAAATACAAGATATTTGGTATTATTTCGTGATAAAAATCAGATCGAATATATATATATATATAATTTAGGCCTATCAACCGTGAAACACCGCATTTAAGAAAAACATGCATGACCTTGTACTCTTCACGGTACAATACACAGTCATTCGGACATGCATGTATTTTTTCGATCTTCATTTGACTTTTCATCCGGCTCTTCGTCTGGCTTTGAAGGTCCTTCATCCCACCTCTTCTATTTTTTTGAAGGTCTTCATCCAACTCTTTATTTGATCAGCTCTTTCTCTATTAAAACATGATCTTCATCCACCTCTAAAATGATCATATTACAGAGAGAGAGAGAATTGATCAAATTGGCACTGGAAGGAGAAGGCCTTTTATATAACCAACTTGGTGCTGGAAAAGGCGCGCCCTTTAATAACCAAAACCCTAAAATAACATTTCTACACAACTTTTTATTAAACGTCCGTGTAGCTCTCTCAAGCTTTTTACATTGTTATTTAAACAAACATCCATGTACAATTTGGACATTTCTTCACGGTTCTTTAATTAAATATCCGTATAGCTCTATCAAGGCTTTCTACACTGTTATTTAGACAAGAAGCCGTGTACATTCCCTAATAAACGTCCGTGTAGCTCTCTCAAGGCTTTCTACACTGATTCTTTAATAAAAAACCGTGTAGAGATTCCACAGATATTCCAGGCACCCAAAAAATTATAATTTATACACGGTTTTTATATAAAATTGCCAAATCCGTGTACAATGTGCAGTGTAGAATGACCATTTATGTAGTAGTGAGAGGCTGTATAGGAGTATTTATTGCCTAATTCCTACTAGTTGTTAGGCTCTGATGTCTCGTAAACATATCTATATTCCGACCCATATATTGTATTGAAACCTATGTTTAAAGCATTAAATTGGTCGTATTTCATTAAAATATCCTTGGAATGTGGTACTGCTGCAAGTTTGATTCAGACTTTCTATGATGGTTTAACTGAAAGCACTCATACATCTATTGATGCTGTTGCAGGTGGAGCGCTGATGTCAAGGGAACCTCAAGAAGCAATGAATCTGATTGATAGCATGGCGCAAAACCAACAATAGTTAGGTCGCGACAACTCGGGACCTGGAGGTGGCAGAAAATTTGAAGTTGACCAGATCACCACTCTAACCGCCAAGCTAGATGCTATGCAGAAGACAGTTGAAAAGTTGAGTGTGAAGACAGTTGCCAGCCAGCACCCACAATCTTGTGTCATGTGTGGAGATGAGAGACATGTTTATGAGCAATTCCCACTAGCGCAAAATGATGAAGACTCCGAGCAAGTAAACTCTCTCAATAGTGAACCATCATATTTTTCAAAACCACCTTTCAACCGATCCTACTCCAAAGACCCGGTTGAACAACAAAACTGGAGGTGGAAACAAACCAATCTTGCACCATTCAACAACCACTCTAACTCCTCTTTCAATAACCAATTCCAAAATCCTTCTGGTGGTTACAATCAAAACTTTTATCATAATGCTTCTTTCAACAACCATAACAACTGAGCTCAGCAAAATGCACCTTTCAACAACCAAGGTGGACCTTCCAAGCCATACATTGCTCCCGCTGTGAGTAACTTTATGCATGAGCAAGGAAAAATGAAACATATGATATTCGAGCAAATGCAAACTATGAATGCTCAGCTGATTGCTCAAAATAAGTTGATAATGGAGCAAATGGGTCACCAAGCCACCTCCGGCCAACCACAACTTGGAAGGCTACCTAACCAGCCATAACTTAACCCCAAAAGTGAAGCTAAAGCCATAACGCTGAGAAGTGGAACCCATTATGAAGGACCTGCCATGCCTGATCATGCAATGACGAACATAGACCGTACAAATCCAATACGGCCTGTACAACCACCACCTGATGAGACTCTAAAACTTGATTGTGTTGAATCAACCCGACCGACATCCACTGTCAACAACCTACCTAACACGGCCCGTATCGACCCTACATGGGTCATACAGGGTGAACCTGACAACCAGAAAGACAAGGGGATTTCCAAAACTCCACTATACAGACCCCTACTTGCTTTCCCACAAAAGCTAACTGAATCAAAGATCAATGAACAGTTCCTCAAGTTCATGGAAGTTCTCAAACAGCTGCACATCACCATCCCGTTCATCGAAGCTCTGACTCAAATGTTTGAGACTCCTCCATGAAACTCGAATGGCACAGACTATGATAGACAGCACAACACAGTCCAGGCTAGTGAGAATTGGAATTTTATTCTTGGAATCGGCTCAACTCAGAGTAAACTTGGCGTAACTTGGCTGACTCGGCCGGAAAATCGGAAAACTCGGCCAAGTCAAGCACTGTTCATCCTAGTTTTGCTGAGAAACTCACACAGGTGCGAGACTCGGGTAAAACTTAGCCCGGTCCCGTCCGATTTTCCAAACCATGGTTGTAACTAACAGTCCAACGGCTAGCTTTTTTTATTACTTCTATAAGTAGATATACATGTAAAGCCAATAATAAGATTGCAATAATAAATTATTTTCTACATCTCTTCTCTCTTACAAATTAACATGGTATCGGAACGAAAGACTTTGTAATCGAAAAATAAAAAAATTGCGACAAATTTCAACAAAAAGAAAATGACCCAAGAAGAAGCAATGAACTTCTCGAAGCTAACAAATACCTTGCTCAATGGAAAAAATTATGTGTCATGGGCAAGGGTAGCATCTAGCACCCTAAGTGATCGAGAGCTGTTGGAATTCATCAATGGTGAAAAGAAAAAACCAAAAATTGCAGACACAAGCAAGTTAACCCTTGAAGAAACAGTGGCAACAAAAACATGAAGAACAACGAACAATAGAATCATTACTTTACTACTCAACTCCATGCAACCAGCCATATCTGATCTCTGTTATGTATGTAGGCCTGATTCTAGGAGTATGCGGGGGGTGGCAGGAGGGCGGCAGCCCCCTGTGAGCGGTGTCTGAGACTACAAAGTCAATTGCATGAAAATCCTTTATCCGACGGCCTAGATTAGTCAAATTACCCAGTAAGATGTGCGGTCCAGATTAATCTGTTTTTCATACCCTTTCAGTGGGTTTTGTATTTTATATATGCATTAAAATCTCTCTGTAATCATTGTAACTGACTTTGAGAAATAGTGGATTTTGTTTGGCAAGCTGCCGTGGGTTTTCTTCCCCTAGAGGGTTTCCCACGTAAAAATCTGTGTGTTCTGTTTGTGATTTTTCTTAATTTTCTTTCTTTCTGTGTTGTGTAATTGCTCTTTGGTACTCGAATTCCTAACAATGTCTTCATGTTGGTCAAGTAAAATTAAATAACATAACACCTAAATAGATTTCCAAACCGTATAACTTTAATATAAATTCACATATCATATCAAATTTTTAAATGTTCATGTGCAGAAATTTATAAAAGCTCATCCAGTTACCCAAAAAAAAAAAACACTTCATGAACGAAATCATACTTATGGAAAGATAAAAGTTCTCGAAATGCATTGTTCTTATAAATTAGTATATACGCAATTATTAAAATATGGCATTTCTCAAATCTTCATTATTTATGAGTCATGCTCTATAATATTATGCACAAGCACAAATCTGGTCATGCGTTACCTCGAATATGGTGCCTATAGAACTTCAGTGTACACCACTGAAGTTCTGTGCTTACCCCGAATATATGGCGCCTACAGAATTTCAACTCACATAACTGAAATTTTGCGCTTACCCCAAATATATGGCTCCTACAGAACTTCATCCCACACGAATGAAGTTCCGCGCATTCCCCGAATATATGGTGCCTATATAATTTCAGCCTACATGACTGAAATTCTGTGCTTACCCTGAATATATAGCGCCTACAGAACTTCATCCCACACGAATGAAGTTTTAAGTGCTTACTCCGAATATATGAGCGCATACATGACCATCATTTTTCAAGCACAAGATTCAATCAAGCATATACAAGACTTCGATCATACGCTACCCGAAATTGGCTCCTACATGACCCTCAAGATCCATACATATAGTTCGGTAGCATGGTTTAAGTAAATACAGTAATTAGTTAGTTAGTAAAGTGGTAATTAAGGTTGTCTTTAGAAGAGATCACCATCTCACCAACCCCCACATGGCTTTTCACCCTTTCTCTCCCTATTTGACTTGAAATTTTGTTGAAACAATCAACTTAATATATACTTATGGCTTGCAGAAACTTCCAATTCAATTCAAAGGGAGCTGACATTGGCAACTTTTAAAATATATATTTGGTAGGTAGCTAGTTAATATATATATATATAGAGAGAGAGAGAACCAAAATTGACATGGCTTTTTAAATATCACTTTTGAATTATTCTCATTGGATGACCGTCTTAGAGGAGAGCTAAGTAACACCATATGCATGCATCACTTAATTAATAGAAATCTATCTTTGTTTTCGTGTTTGGACCGGATGAGCTTGATATTTTTATCACTAATTGAAAAATTACACTGATCTCAATTCCTATTTTGTATTTGGAAACAGCACACAAATTTAAGCTATCTCTCTCTTGAAATGAATTTAAGCTATCCTACACGAATGAAGTTTTAAGTGCTTACTCCGAATATATGAGCGCATACATGACCATCATTTTTCAAGCACAAGATTCAATCAAGCATATACAAGACTTCGATCATACGCTACCCGAAATTGGCTCCTACATGACCCTCAAGATCCATACATATAGTTCGGTAGCATGGTTTAAGTAAATACAGTAATTAGTTAGTTAGTAAAGTGGTAATTAAGGTTGTCTTTAGAAGAGATCACCATCTCACCAACCCCCACATGGCTTTTCACCCTTTCTCTCCCTATTTGACTTGAAATTTTGTTGAAACAATCAACTTAATATATACTTATGGCTTGCAGAAACTTCCAATTCAATTCAAAGGGAGCTGACATTGGCAACTTTTAAAATATATATTTGGTAGGTAGCTAGTTAATATATATATATATAGAGAGAGAGAGAACCAAAATTGACATGGGTTTTTAAATATCACTTTTGAATTATTCTCATTGGATGACCGTCTTAGAGGAGAGCTAAGTAACACCATATGCATGCATCACTTAATTAATAGAAATCTATCTTTGTTTTCGTGTTTGGACCGGATGAGCTTGATATTTTTATCACTAATTGAAAAATTACACTGATCTCAATTCCTATTTCGTATTTGGAAACACCTCACAAATTTAAGCTATCTCTCTCTTTAATTGAATTAGTCTATTCCGCTATATATTAATTAGCATCTATTCTCACTAGCTAACCTGCCTTTTGACGTACGTACATGACGTGTTGATTTTACAAAAATAATTTTTGTTGAGAGCGTCTAATTAGTTTCTCAAGTACTCTCATTTACACTTTTAATTACATTATGATTTATAATAACAAATAGTAAGTTGCTGCAATTTAAACATTATAAAAAGGGGGAATTTCATGTATATCCCTAAAATACTACAAAATTACGTATTCCCCCTTCTAAACTTCTCTTACAAATAAAATGAATTTTTTTTTTTTTTTTTTTTGAAAAAGAGGTCTAAGTCCTTTTCACTGCCATGAAACATAACTGTCTTACAAACCATACCAAAAGAGTAGTTAGAAAGTAAACCATAGCAGGAATAAGTTCACAAAACACCAAAGGGAAACAGTGTAGCGCATGCAAGCACTAAGTTAGGCAACGCAGACAGCACATATGTTCAAAATGAAATTGATCAACTAAAAATATTAAAAAGTAGAAAGTAAAACAACAACACTCTCTCTCACTCAGAGTCACTAGAAATCCACGCAATCATCTGTGTTGCTTCAGGGCGCACCACCTGCAGCGGCACAGTATCTAAGTCTTGAGGCAACCAGTCATTCACCGCTTCCTAAATCTCTTCCTTCATCATACCTATCCAATATGTCACAAGAGACACAATTCTTAAAATGACTGTTCGACAAGAATGAACAATAATAGTATGCTGAAAACACAATTGATTTCTTTGATGCCAAATATTCCAAATGACTGCACTAGCCACTATCAAGAGAGCAGTTCGATTGGTTTTATTCAAGGTAAGGGACAAATAAAATGAAATCCCCGGCCCTAATAAAAATAGATCAGCATATATATATCAATGCCTTGCGTAGCTAGCGGTTCACACTGTCAAAAATATCTTACAAATTATCTATGTGATTAATATATACAAAGCAAAGAAAACAATATCCACACAAACAGATTTGGTTCACAGTTCACACACAAACATGATTTGATCGATCTGATGCACGCAACAGAAAGACTACTGACCTCAGTACCATACTCTTATCTCTATGCATGCATGGCCCAAGCCCATGCCACTCAAGACAATGAAATAAACCAATTAAAGCATCACATACTTCCCAGTCCAAATCTCGACCCCAATTAAAGCATCACCAACATAGCAAACTGACCACCTATTAATTACTAATTATTCTACCAACATTTATGTTTTCACTGTATACATAAATTTATTTTATTCTATTGCTGAGAATATTCGTGAGAATACGAACAGTACTGTTAATCATTTTTACCCACACGGATAAAATAGAATTCTGTAATACTCCTACACGTCGTGCTAAGAGTGCAAACGGATCCATCATATATTATCAGTTATGTATTTGAACTTTTTGCAGATTCTGATACATATAATTTGAAGATACGGATATGACAGTTTTCATATTAAAAGTGGATAAAAATACATATACAAATAATTATCCGTATTCATAATTTTTATTTTTAGGTTAATTTTTCATGTAACCTCAAAGAGTTCTTTAATTTCCTATCTATCCCTGCACACTTGAATATATCTAATTTTTAGTTATTGTTAAAATGGAAAATAAAATATATATATATATATATATATATATATATATATATATATATATATATATATATGAAAGAGAGATGTCTGCTACAAGAAAGAAGGGTGAAACGGTACCTTTTAAAAGAAAAGACACGTTTTTAAAAATAATTGAGCATGGAGAGTAGAGAAAATGAATATATATATATATATAGAGTTGGGCTATGGTGCATTGCAATGCATGGAGGGGTTTGTGCATTGGACCATAAATCTAAAATTCAAAATTCAAATGACCAATCCAAACCGTTCATCTTATTCTCCATATTAATATGTACTTGGAAACCAAATTTTATATTTTTCTGAATTTTTTTACTATTTATTAAGTATTTTATAAAATTGTTGATCCAACGGTGGCTTAACAAAACAGTAAAATCAGCAGCCACCGTTGGATCAATAATTTTGTAAAATACTTAATAAATAGTAAAAAAATTCAAAAAAATATAAAATTTGGTTTCCAAGTACATATTAATATGGAGAATAAGATGAACGGTTTGGATTGATCATTTGAATTTTGAATTTTAGATTTATGGTCCAATGCACAAACCCCTCCATGCATTGCAATGCACCATAGCCCAACTCTATATATATATATTGTCATTTTTGTTAGCTGTCCATATAAAACAGCTAATTAAAGCTCATCAAACTCTCACAAACAAAAATCTACGTACTTTTTGTCAAACCCTTAATTACAAAACAAAAACCTATTCAACTTGTTGATAAAATTATATAGTTGATGGAGAATCAAACAAGAGAAGGGTTCAAATACCTCATGTTTTCATATTTTATATTTTCATTTTCAAAGTCTAAACTATCGATTCGAATCACTCAACATAATATCCATACTAAAATATATATGTTTGGGGACCACATTTTATAATTATTGATAAAAAAATTTACTATCTTTTAGATAGATAAAAAAATCATTGTTTTTGAACAGTCTAAAAAGAGTGATTTTGTACCTACTACCACAACACCACCACATCAGCAGTTGATCACTTCTAATTTCCAAATTTTATTTAATTAATTAATTTATGAGTTGCACTGGATTGCATTATTTTCTCTCTCTCTATATATATCCCCATATATCCACATATATAACATCAACAACCACCAAAACCGGACCACCCAATAGTTAATTAAGCTTCTTCAAACTAATATAATTAATGACGATTCTCTCTGTTACCAGAACTGCCCAGTACTATGTTCGACCTGACGGAGCCACCCCGTCAGACACCCTGTGTCTCTCTGTAATTGATCGTGTGGCGGGCCTGCGTCACTTGGTGCGATCGCTGCATGTGTTCAAAGGAGGCCATGAGGCCCGCAGAGTGATAAAGGATGCCCTATCGAGGGCATTGGTGAAGTACTACCCATTTGCGGGGCGGTTCGTGGACCCGGTGCGGGAAGGTGAGGAGGTGCGGGTGGCGTGCACAGGAGAGGGAGTGTGGTTTGTGGAGGCAGAGGCAGGGTGCAGTCTCGAGGAAGCCAACTACCTCGACCATCCTCTCCTCATATCGCAAGACGACCTCCTTCCCAATCCCGATACCGATATCGATCCCCTCACTTTACCCCTTATGATACAGGTACACACACACACACAATTTTGCTTGTGCTATCAATTGGTAGCGGAGAGTGTTTGATGGACATCAGACTCAAATCGGGTTGATGCTAGCTCAGAACCGTTTGATTTGCTTCATGATCCGTGCGCATTTAATTTGTACAAATATTACATTGGAGTGCACATATATTGAAGTGTCCACACGGATCACGAAACGAATCTAATCGAACGGACCCGACCGATTTGAGTATTCGATGCCCATCTAACGCGCCCCGCTCCAGAAATATGTCTGGTTCACGTGCTAAACGAGTAGGTACGCAATAATTAATTTTATTTAGTGAAGCTCCCAGTTAATTATATCCAATCTTTTGAGGAATTGAGATACAAAAAAGTCTGCAAATCATTCTAAAAATAATGTCTGTTTATTTATTTATTTATTCGAAAAACACTTTAATAGAAGCAACAAATAAGTAGTCTGCTTTACCTTATAAAAGTGATTTTTTGTCCTCTGTTTTACTAATTTCTTTTTGAAGGTCAGTGAGAATTTCTCACCAATAATTTCTATTAAAATAACCTGTAAATGGCCTCGGAGAATAAAATGAAATTACAGTTAGACCCTCCCAAGATTAGCTATTTACAAAAGTAAACAAAAAACTCTGTTTTGCTGATCTTGACTGGACATGTAAGGCGCTGAATTGAAATTGTTTCAAAGAGTTCATTCATTAATTCAATTCTAGCTCAATTTGGTTCCTCTTATTCTATAAATAAATATAAGCATCAGCCAGCCACTAATTAATTCCAAAGTGAAAATTAAATTATATATGTACAGTCAAACATTAATCAATAGGACTGAATTTTGTAATGGATCAGGTCACTGAATTCACATGTGGCAGCTTCGTAGTGGGCCTCATCTCGGTGCACACCATCTCCGATGGGCTCGGAGCGGGCCAGCTCATGAATGCCATCGGAGCCATGGCACGTGGGCTCGACAAGCTCCCGGTAGAACCTGTATGGGCCCGCGATTGCATACCGAACCCGCCCAAGCTGCCACCTGGGCCCCCGCCCGAGTTCCCCTGCTTTGCACTCCAGTACCACACCACCGACCTCTCAACAGCAGACATCAACAGCATAAAGGCTCGCTACTTTGAAGCCACGGGCCAACACTGCTCGACTTTTGATGTGTCAGTTGCCAAGGTGTGGCAGGCACGGGTACGGGCCATCAGGTTGGTCCCACAAGAGCCAGTGCATGTTTGCTTCTTTGCAAACACCCGACACTTGCCGCAGCAGGTGCTGCCTCAGGAGGGCGGCTTCTACGGCAACTGCTTCTACACAGTGACAGTGACGAGCACGAGTGAGGTGGTGTCACATGCGGAGCTGCCAGATGTGGTGAAAATGATACGGGATAAGAAGGCAAGTTTGCCAGCTGAGTTTGCGAAGTGGGCAGCAGGGGACTTCAAGGAGGACCCATACGAGTTGACATTCTCATTCAATTCATTGTTTGTGTCGGACTGGACACGGTTGGGGTTCCTGGAGGTGGATTACGGGTGGGGCCCACCGGTGCATGTAATACCATTTGCATACTACCAGTTCATGGCGGTGGCCATCATAGGGGCCCAGCCAAGGCCGAAGAAGGGGGTGCGAATCATGACGCAGTGCGTGGAGAAGGAGCACTTGCTGGCCTTCCAGCAGGAGATGAAGGCTGTTGTCTTCTAACTGCTCATGAATTAATTAAGTTATTTTTAATTTGTTTTACATTACATTACATTACATGCATATATCATGCATGCATGTATGTATATGTCTAGTGTGGATGATTTTCTTTTCTTTGTTTGAACAAATATTCCTCTGCAATTAATATTTTGCAATGTTAATATTATATATCTTTATGCATGCTTTCAGTTTAATATTTTGCAAGTTCACTTGATTTGTGATTTGTGTAATTTGGTAAATCATATATGTACATGATTGAAATAGCTATCTCTGATGTTTTACAATTCCTCATCTCCCTTGTAATTACATATATTGTTTCACAGAATAGAAGGCTTAATTAATTCTGCCATGCTTCATCCCTATTCCCTACCTAGCTAGCTAGTTAGCTTTGATCATTCTAATGAGAAGAAGAAGTGGCACTAGCTACTAGCTACTAGCTAGCCAGATTGATTTGCTAATTGGGCATGAGCCTCAGCCTGCTTGGCAATGTTAAGGAAAACTTTCTCCAGAGTCGTTAGGCCGAGTTGTATGTCCGGCCATTTTTATTAATATTCCTAAAAAAATGAAAATTTTACAAATGCTCCTGTTCCCAAATTTTTTTTTTAAACATACCCTGATCGTCTCGGCCCAAGACGGCCTAAAATTCCCCATGGGGAGCCCCATATGGCTAGTGAGGTGCCAGCCCCCCGGGTACCTCATGTGTTCTTTTTTTTAGAGAGAAATTTTAGTATTTTGATTTGAATAATTTTGTGAAAAAAAAATTTAGCGTTTAGGATTTATGTATATGTGTATGTGTATATCAAAAAATAAAATATTATGTATATGTGTATGTGTATGCCAAAAAATAAAATATTTGATATATTTATGGAGTGATGTTATAAATTTTTATAACTTTGATATTTTTATTTTTTATTTTTTTTGGTGAACCATATGTATAATATACACATATACACACATACACATGCACATACACATACACATATACGCATATACACATATACATATATAGTTCTAAAAATAGTTTAACGTAGTTCAACAATAAAAAGTTCAACAGTACAATCAAAAGCGCAATTAAAGTTCATAACATAATTCAAATCAAATAAATCAATTCGCATAAACAAAATACTATAACAGCATACAATTGGGGGCTAAGCCTTACGAGCTGAGGAGCTTGCTCCATTCTTTTCCTCAGCCTGACAGACGCACGCAAGACACTTCCACGTAGTGAGACGAGCGTCATTCAGCAGATCTACATGCGGGTCCATGCAATTGGGATGAACAGCTTTGCCACATTTATAACAGAAGAACATATCCATCATATCTCCCTTCAGCTCAGCAGCACTGTCCTCATCCAGGTGGAGGACCCTGTCCACCCAGCCTTCCATTAGCATTTTTCTAATTGATGGATTAAGAGTGCTAAGAAATTATTTATTATTTTTGGATGAAAATATTTTTTCCACATTCCTCATCGCGTAGGCTTCAGCCACTATAGCAAAATGATTTATCAGCTGCCGGTGCTGACGCCGGTCGCTGATATTAAATTTTTTTCCAAAAGAAAAAAAAAAACTGAGGCGATCAATACTTTCAGCAACCTGATATTAGCGACCAGCGCTATCACCGGTCTCTGAAAGTTTGCTGCTTTTTTTTTTATATCGGTGAAATTTTTCGCTGAATAAAAGAAGCGCCAGCGCCTACTCCCATCTAGCTTCTCCGCCAAAATCCTTTTCTCTGCCAAAAAAAAATGGCGCCAGCGCTGATACAAAATTGATCGGGTTTTGGGTTTGGTTTCGTGTCTTTTCACTTGCCCTTGCGACTTCTGTGCCGTACCCCCTCTACTGCTGCCTTTTTCTTGGGTATAAGTTCCTCTCTCTCCCTCTCGTTGGGGTTTTGTGCTCTTTTTTCTCTCATGTGTTGAGGCTTTGATCTCTCTTTCTCTCTCGCCATTTTTCTGGTTCTCGAGTGTTGGGAATTTGGAAACCCTAGCCGAGTTTCGACTGTGCTTGTTGTGGTGAATCTGCCTCTGGTGCTTTGTCGGTGCTTGGAGGTGTTGTTTCTTGTCAGATTTTTAGTCGTGAAGCAAGGCCATCACCTCAGGACCGACTCTTGAGTTTTCCTGCCTCTTGCACCTCCCTTCCTTATCGGTTAGTGAGCAAACCCCTTATTTTGAGATTGTTGAGAGAGAGAGAGATGATTTGAATTATGGCTTGCTCGGGTTGTTGATTTTCCCGGCAAGCCGATGAGAGGGGCTGAGCTGTGCTTGTTGCTTGTTCTGTTTTGCTGGTTTGCTTGTGGCCTTGTCTGTTCTGTTTTGCTGGTTTGCTTGTGGCCTTGGCTGTTCTGTTTTGCTGGTTTGCTGGTGGCCTGGTCTGTTCTGTTTTGCTGGTCTGGTTTTGCTGGTTTGTTGTTGTGGCTGTTTGGCTTGTTGTTGTGTCTGTTGCGAAGTGCTGGTACCAGTGGTACCAGCCCAACTGGTACTGTGCTGAATTGTTCTACCAGCCTTTGATCTGACAGGGACCAAATCGCAAATTTTGGAAAAGTTTGAATGATACTAAATAAAGTTAATAACAGATTAGGACCAAATTGCGACTCACAACAAAATAGTGAAATAAGGCATCCAAACTATATTGTGCCGGAATGATACTGTACCAGATTTTGATAGGATGTTGGTTGGCCGATCTGATCATTTATGCATTGTCAGTGCATTAGTTTACTTTTCTTCTTTATCAGCTTTGACAACATTGGAGCTCTTGAGAGGCCCGAATTATTCAGAAAAGGGCAATTAATGAAGGTATGGTATAAGTTTTTTTCCTATTCTCTTCCTAAGGGATATGAATTATGTAGAAGGGTAGTTTCACATAGTTCAGAGAAAAAAGGAAATTTTTGGTGTTGTTGAAGTGTATGTGTGATATTTCTTATTTTTTGTAGGGGTGTACATGGTATTTTAAGGTTTAGGAGGACTCCACATGAATTTTCTTGCAAAGTAAGATGAAAGGTGTGTATTCAAATAGAAATCCAAATAGAAACCCTACAATTTCTAGAAACATCTATATAAGTCGATCTATATAAGTCCTATTAAGGTATTCCTCTATTCTTTCTACATATATGTATGATTTATGTTGTTGTTTTTAAGTTCTTTAAACTCACACCTAAAATACTCTCGTAATTTTTCTTTCTTTTGCATATATAGTTAGATGATGGAAGTGTGATGGAAGTACCGAGACAGAAATTCAAGAATGAGCTTCTAGTTCGTCTATATGGCACTTATGAATAGTGAGTTCCAATCATTTCCTTTATATTTTCATGTACAATTTTATTATGCTTTATCTTAATTCAATTCCCCATTAAAATTCAGGTATGCTATGCTTCACTTTTAATTTATATCCTTTTATGGATCATATTGCATAAATTTAACTAAATATGTGCTTGTTGTAGGCCATTTCATTAATATATTTCAAGAGGTTCTACTTGCAGTGTTATAGGTTTATGACATTAGGCTCAAATCCTTTACAAATCATGTCATGTAGAAAACTCAAGGCTTATATTGCTATTTATAACCATTATGCAAAATAACAATAGGCTAGCTTTAGTGTCAAAAAAAAAAAAAAAAAAAAAACAATAGGCTAGCTTAATTTGGGAAAATTATAATTGAGAATTTTGAGGAATATGTGCTGTTTTTTTTATTTCATGACTTGAGAATTTTGAGAAATTGTAATTGATACTATGGCAAAATTACAATTGTTGTGTTGATATTGTTATTGTTGTATCTTAAATCAAAATCGTAATTTTGTATAATATTTGATGTTACAATTGTATCGATCTATTATGTATGTTTTGAGAAAAGTGAAAATGAAAAAAATCCAAAAAAACTAACAGAAAAGTAAATAACAAAAAAAAAACTAACATAATAGTATCAGCGACCGGGTTTGACTATCAGCGACCGATAATTGTGGTTGCAGATATCTTTTCGTGACGTCAACACAAAACAATAGTGACAAAAAAAATGGTCGCAGAAAAAGTAACAGCGATCGGGTGACGTCATTCAGCGACCGGTGATATCATCGGTTGAGTATCTGCAACAATGCTTTCAGCGACCGGGATATCAGAGACCGGAATATATTTTTTGCGACCTGGATCACTATCAGCGACCGGCGCCAGGACTTTCTGCGATCGGAAAACCGGTTGCAGAAAGTCAGATTTGTTGTAGTGAGCCGTCCAAAAATTATTAATAAGTGTTCTTTTTGCTTTGCGTTCGATTTTAGTTCTGTCTCTATTTTTTCCAACCTTGGGAGCCATTATAACTAGGGTTTCAAATGACAACAATTGATTAGGAAAGCTAATTATGTGCGTAATTAAATACTAACTGTACAGTAATCAACGGTTAATTAGAAAATAATTAGAAAATATTTTAAAAATAATTGAAATAAATATTTTAAAAGTAATTAAAAGAAATATTTAAAAAATAATTACAAAAAATATTTAAAAAATAATTAAAAAAATAATTTAAATTACCTGTTGCTATAGTCGCCCAGAAAATCGTCTGAAATCGCCTTCAGCTCTTTCTCCTTTCTCTCTGCCTTTGAGGTGAGAGGTAGACTGATGTTGGAGTGAGAAGAGAGATAGGAAAAACGAATAAATAGGTATCCTTAGTGGACCGCCCGTGGCCCAGGTAGTCAAGACCCTAGCAAACCATCCCTATCATAGGCGGTCTGCTAGGAGTGTGGGTCGCAAATAAAAATTACGATTTCAAGATAATTTCTTAGTTTGAATGTAATTACTTGAAGTGTACTGTTACGCTTTTAATTATGTTGTTACGCTTTTAGTTATATTGTTGAACTTTAATTGTATTATTAAACTGTGTTATAATAAAGAAATGTAAAGTGCAAACAACATAATACCAATATGAACATAAAATAAAAAAACATAATGTCAACATAATGCGCGCAATATAATATAGTAGTCCCATAGTGAAAATATTACAGTTAGAAATATATCAAAATAAACAAAAACTCTACAATCATCATCTCCGTCTCCTTCCGGATAAAGACAACCTAGGAGCCGCTATGCCCTTGCCATGCCTGTGCGACTGCACGCGCCTCTGCGGACTCACATCTCGTGACACCTCCTCTCCGAGATCCTCCTCATCCTTGTCCCCCGTATACATGTGCTGCGTACCTATATTGGCTACCCATGGATCAAATCCAGCAACTGACTCTGCATTGGCGGGTTGTGTATGCAGCTCCCATGGATCTTGCTTGTCACACCCCAAATCCACGGGTGCGACAGCCTGCCGCGTGTATTTATTCAAGCGTCACGTATACACGCAAGGCAGTGGATCTTTTATATGCATTACCAATATCCTCATTTGCTGCGTCTGCAAGGTAAACCTGAAAATAATCGGGAGGGTGGGGGTGAGAATAAATTCTCAATGCGAATTTGCCACATATGAATTTTTGGACTTGCAATCAAACTCTATATTCAAAAATGAAACCCAAACAATAAACAATGCAAACAGATACATATAATCATAAATAACAGAATGCCAATGCACGATAATAGTTAAATCAACCTGCAACACAGTTTACGGAATTTCCAAGATGAATTTCAAACACAATATATATTTTGGCTTAACTCGATTCATAACTCAATTCATTAGGGCTTGTAGCAATTACAGATGTTCTTTCGAGCTAAACCTTTATCAAACCCACATCTGTAGTGTTACTGACACCTACAGATGGCCAACCGCTGGACCCTTTATCTGACACCCATCTCCAATCGCTTGGCTTAACAGTTTATTAAGGTCTAGTTCGAATCATATAAAGAAAATCCACTTTGGAATCATTCTAATAGTCGTAATATTCAATTGACCTTTCCAAATGCATTAACACGTAGGAGAATGCCACCGAGCCACAGACGTTACACAAGTCACCCACGACCTCAAATCACATATCATAACATATCACATATCATCACATAATCACCTCCCTCGTCCCAACCGGTACTGGGAATATCGAGGGCCGTTCACCTAAGGCCATTTAGGATCCTGGGAATCCAAGTTAGCATACAGCCCGACTTGGCAAATTAATTGGATCCAAGTGGTTAACTTCGTAAATCCATTCACATCCATTCACATATACAGTTCGTGGTGACTTCAATCAAAATCAGATCATGATAGATCGACACAACCTATAACCATACCAGCATGCAAATCACTCAAGTCACATCAATTCGAGTTCAATTTGATTGGGCTATGCAAATGCTCTACGCAATTCAATTATGCAATTAATGATATTCAACATAACAAACGAATACACAGTTTAATTCCTGAAAATAAAGTATCAAACAAGTCAAAGAATCCCGCACCTTAGTATGACGAGCGTACCGCTTAATTTAAGGATCGGGCGTCTCGAATTGCCTCGTAACGTCTTGCTCGACCGAGCCTACGCCTATATTACACGTATACTAGGTTTAATTCGGGTTTAGTGGTCTATACGTTTACTTAGGTTTTGTACAGTCCTAAATCTATTCTTATGTTTTGGTATCAGTTCTTTTCGATTCCTTCTTTCTTACTTAAAAACCTTTAAAACTCACACAATTTACTTCTAGGTCCTTTAAACCCTACACAATTTGACTTAGGTTACCATTCATTCACCGTTTCACTACTTTGGTTCTCAGATCAATTCAATTCACCAAATGGTTAAACCCTAACTTGGTCAAAAACCTCAAATTAACCGTTAAACGTTCTAAAAATCTAAGATCAGGACATAACCCTACCGATTACAAGTCTAATTGGTCGGGTTAAATAAATCAAATCACGATTATGCTAACTTTTAGTTTTGGCACGAAACACTAGAAATTAGAATTTCCAAATTGGGAGGAAATCGGGAAAAATATTGACAAATAACAAACAAGGAGTGTAGAGGAACTAGTCCTCGAGCAATTCAAACACAAATCTCGAGTTTAAAACAAAAATCTGAAAAATCGAGAAATCTGAACTTTTTGAGAGAATTAGAAAGAGAAAAAAATACCAAATAGGAGAGCTAGGAGAGATCCTCGGCTGCTTACTCGGTTCCAGAGTCGATTTCTTGCAACAATCGGGAGTCTGAAAGAAACGGAAAGTTCTCGCACTCTTTTCCTTCTCTTTGGCCGAAAATCACGCAATAATGGGAAAAATATGAAGTGGGAGATAGAGAGAAGGTTTGATTTGAGTTTTAGTGCAAAAATCACCCTGAGTGCAGATTAACCAATCCGCACTGCGGGTTACCTGACCCGCACTCAGCACTTAGTTAGTTTTCAAAACATGAAATTTAACACAGAAACAACCCGCAGTGGGAACTTAGTAAATTCTTGACAGAATTTCAGAAAAAGTCTAACACAAAAATAATCCGCAGTGCGGGTCACTTAACCCACAGTGGGAACTTAGTAAATTTTTTGACAGAATTTCAGAAAAAGTCCGAGCCTAATGCAGATGCATTCAACCCGCAGTGTGGGTTAATCAATCCGCACTGAGGACTTAGAAAAATTCAGACCAACAGAGAATTGCATGAGTGCGGATGCACCAACCCGCAGTGCGGGTTAACCAATCCGCACTCAGCCTATAAAATCTCAAAATCTCAAAATTTCAACGCGGTTTCGATTCATATTTAACTTACTTATTTAGGGGAACCTTAATTAAGGTTTAAACTTTTATTTTGTTAGCATGATTTATCTATTCTTGCCTTTAAATCATTAAAAATTAATTATAAAAATTTCGTAATGTAACATTGCTCCCAACTTGCAGCATACGTGGAAGGAGGCGGTGCGCCAAATAATGCAGAGACAAAGCCACCTGCAGTCTGAGATGAACTCCCGCCAGCCTCAAATTTGTGCTCCATCTCCACTTCATATTGTGGCCTATGGGAGCCAATGACCTCCGCATCTGTATTTGCCAGGGCCAGCTCATCTATACTAAATCTGGGATCGGCATTCCAACGAGGTGCTCCATCCTAGATTAAAATAATGTTAGTTTTACTACATACAAAGAACTCTGCAATAAATAATGGTATAATTGGCAATTGACCGTGCCAAGCTCTACTGTAACTCCGTATTTATTTTTAGAAGCATCCCATCCTTGGGTATTCAACACCCAGTCGTGGAACGCCCAACCTGAGTCATCAGCTGCATAATTGGAAGTTAAATGAGTTAGAACGAACAATTCAACGAAAAATAAGAATATTGTATGTGTCGTACTTTTAATATTAACTTGTAATTACATGCAGGAGCTGGCGGCATATCGTGAATGTAGATGGCCTCTAGTTGGTAGTTCGAATTTCGCGGTGCAGACTTTATGTCTCGCCAATTGATGTTCTCCTCAGCATCGCGCATCATGCCAACGAGGCGGCCTTTAAAACCACCTATCTCCACGATTGGTGCAGTGTGCTGGAGCATCTGGCATCCTATATATCGTCAAGCATCCCTCGCCATGCACACCAAGCTGTGTCCAACTCCTCTCGTAGCGGCCAACAGCTGCACACAACATGATTATGCCAACGGTAAGTAATTAAAATTTGTAATTTTAAATTAAAGTATGTTTCAGTTGTACCTACCGTGCAAGCATTGATCGAACCCCAAGGCATATAATTGCTGAATGAATCCATCAGTCTACGTCGAAGGGTCGTGCCATAATGGCCCATTAGGTAGACTGATGGCATGCCCCATCTTTAGTACCATATGGCATATCTCAGATCCCTGGGACCAGCATCCAACGAATCAGTAGATGGCGGGCTCCATAAATGCTGCTCTGGATGTCGAGCTCAGTTGTACTGCATGACGAAATGCTAGCCCCAGTCGACTTTCGACTTAGTGTGCGCCGTTCTGCAAGTGCAATTAATTAGAAAGGAGAGAAACAGTAGATATATTAAAGTGATAATGAAATTAAGTAGATGGTACTTGTGAAACTTGTCGGTAGCATCCTTGCCCATCAGCAGGTGCTCCGGGATGAAAGCATCCAAGCTAAACTGTCGAGATACCTGATCGGGGTAGTGATACTCAACTATCCAGAAACAGACGACCGGTCCCCGATAATACCATAGCTGTGTCTACTCTAATGTCAGCAGGCTCAACCATCCATGCTAATACCATTAATGATACAGAAACCAATCGATATTCGCATCTCGAAGCATCCGGAGCTGACCTCGGACATAAGAAATCCCCCTGCCCTTCTCTTCATGATTGTGATGACTGCCCTATATAGCGGCATATGCGGGGCATCTATCTGGGTCAGGACCTCCCCACTGGGGATGTGGCAATGGTATACTGGTCGATTTATGGGCAGATGTGACCACGACCAATGCTGGAGCAGAAGAAGTGGTCTAAAAAGCTGTTTATTCTTGACCTAAAAATTTAACTTAAAATAAAAACTAGGTGCTTCTTATCCAAACTTCAATGACAACGTATATTAATACAGACTTACTAGACAAGCATGACAGAGGCCTCTTTATAAGTGCGTGAGGACAGCTCCACCCCAGTTCCATCTCGATTCTTTCTCCAGGTCCCTCAGCTGGGAGAGATACATAATCGGAACCGCGTCACCGCTGGAATCCTCGAACATGACAGCACCGCACAAATCCAGTACATACGCCCTAGTATACCCGCAATATAAAATAATCAATATAAATAATTGAGATTGTTGACAAACTACTAAGTTAATTTAAAGAGTGTAATAGTACCTCCTGATCGCCTCAATGTCAGCAGTCTCAGGAAATATCTAATTCTGGAAGAAGTGAGGCCGGCGTGCCTTTAGAGAAATACAGTACCCGAAATAGCAGAACTCCTCCTCCTCCCCCTTCTTCTTCTTATATTTCTTCTGCAGAGTCTTTGGATCACACCCTAACAACTCCGGTATCATCCTCTGCAGCTTTGGATGGTCTGAGATGCCACCTATGAGGTCGCCATCGATACGTAAACCCCATAAGGCGCTCACATCACCAAGGGTGACTGTCATCTCCCCGACCGGGAGATGAAATGTATGAGTCTTAGGTCACCATCTTTCCGCTAGACCATGCATGAGAGACACATCGATCTTACTCTGCAACATGGTGGCAAGTTGGTACAACCCGAGGTTCAAGATATATCACTGTATTTCTTTATGGGGAACGAACAGAATCTCAAACCTGCGATGCCTCACCGTAAGCATGACATCATCTTGTATTTATTATAAATTTGTCAGACTCAAATCGTGCCATTTTTTTAGAAACTCAACAAAATGTCATTTTTTTAAGTATAAAAATCACGTACCTCAAGAGATGCCAATGAGATGCGGTGCTTAACATGATGGGTCCATAGAAGAGGACTAAATGTGTCAAGATCATGCACACTATCTGGAAAATCGACCTGAGACGACAGATTTTCTCCAGTCGGATCCTCAAAATCCCTGCCAGTCGTATCATCATACGATGACAGGCCCTCTTCAGTCGAATTCACCGAGGACATGCCTGCTCCACTCGGATCCACAGCATCCGCACCCACTGCAGGCTCAGCTCGTACTCCTCTCTGTCTTACTCTAGGCATACTACATTTACCAAAACATATTAATCAAAACATACAATTTATATAATTTTACATTTTTTGAATTTTATTTACTATTTTTTTATATTTATTGAAAATCACTATTTCAGATGGTCCACAATTTTCAGATCAAGTGATTTTCTAAATATCTAAAAAAATCGTTCAAAAATTACAAAAATATACCATTTGGTCTCCAAACACATATTAATATGAAGAACAATATTCAGATCGACCATTAGTACCATAGACTCACACTATTAATTATGCATAGTACCATAGACTCACACTATTAATTATATAATTAATATAAAAATCATTGTTAAATTTTTACTTTTTAAAATAAAAATTATTTTCAAAATTGACAAACAAATAAACTTTACAAAAAACAAAATTAATTTTTAAACAAAAAAATGCATGTACATGTAATTTACTTACAATTTTGGGTTTACTTTTTTTAGATTTATTGAAAATCATATACATGCAATTATTTTGGGTTTACTTTTTTTAGATTTATTGAAATCACTGTTTTTGCATGGTCCGCAATTTTGATATACATGCAATTCTTTGAAATTTTAAACCGCACAAAATATTTGCAGACCTAAATTTTTAAATTAAAAAAAATGAGATATACATGCAAGTTACTTACAATAAAAAAATATATATGTCATCTTTAAACAAATATTGATATACTTCAAAATAATTAGTTTTAGTTGAAATTATTTTGTATTGATATATACATGTTTTTCATGAACTATCACAAAAATAATTTTCAAAAAATAAATATGCATATTTTTAAATCATAAACCCTAAACTCTAAATTCTTAAACAGTTCAACTATTTGAACCATGAATTCTAATCCTAAATTGAACCGTAAATCCTAAATTTTTAAGTAATTCATAATTCACAAACATAAACCCTAAATTTAACTATAAACCCTAAATTTTAATAAAATTCACAATTCACAATTATAAACCCCAAATTGAACCATATGACATTCAAGCAATTTTACCATAAATAATAATCCTAAATTCGAGCAATTTAATCAATTCAACCAATTCAAGCATCCAATTCAAGCAATCAAGCAATTCAACCATCTAATTCAACCATCCAATTCATGCATGTCATTGCCACAATTCAAGCATCCAATCCAACCAATTCGACCAATTCAATCAATTCAACTAATTACTCACATTTAACGCTAAACATTGAATCGAACCAAACCGAATCACATTACACCATTTAATCACATTTAACCCAAACCCTAAACCCTAATCGAATCAAAAAAAGATAACTCACTTGATCGATCGAGAGAGAAGCGAATCGAGGCACGAAGCAATGACGAGCGTGGTGCGAGGCAGAGAGGGGTCAGCTCGGCAGGGCTTCCTTCTTCTTTTTTCTACTTTTTTTCGGTTTTTTTTTCGTGTTAGACAGAGGCAGAGAGGAGGGGGAGAAGGGTGTTTCACGGGTTAAATCAGATGGGTAGTGCGGCGCCCCAGGGTGTGGTGCCTCACTTGGCTTGTGGGCCACCCCAGGGTCTGGCGCTCCGTGGGGTTATTTGGGCCGCCCTGGACCCAGGAGGTCAGGGCATCGATAAAAAAAAATTTAGACAGGGGCATATTTAAAATTTTCATATTTTTTAGGGATATTAATAAAAATGGCCGCTGTATGTCTGATATCCCAAATTCACTCTCTCTCTTGTAATTCTGCAAAGAAACTCTGCCATTTCACAACACAATTAATTAAATTAAATTAAATTAATACATAATACATAATACATGATATATACTTACTGTTAGGAGAGCCTCTTTATCACGAGGAATATTTTGTTAATTTATACTTTATACACAATTTAACTTTTTATTTTGTTAATTTAAAAATAAAATTGACAAATATACCCTCTTATTTCTTCATTCCTTCTTAAATTTGTTCTGAGATATTCAGACAAAGTCAAACCGAAGGAGTACGTACGACCAAGGGGAAATTATCAAGGCAATCCCAATTTTCGATTGATTCAAGCAATTATAAAAAGTAGTGGTAAATGCATGTGATGACTCCGGAATGGTAGATCCACCAGATGGAAAGAAAACTCAACTGTGAGGCACGTAGCGGTGTAGCTCATTTTCCAGAAACCTTCTTTCTTCCCTGGTTGAGTTGTAGTCAAAGCAGTAGGACTTTCTTTCAATGAGGTGGATTGCAGCCCAGTTTTATTGGGGTTTTCTTTTCCCTTCCAGCGCTCTATCGAACTTCTTTTATCAAATAGAAAGTATTCAATCTATATAGTGAATATAGGTTGTGTGAACCGTTGGATTCGCATCTGGACTTTAGTTGAAAATCAGAAAGAAAATCCTATAAGCTACTATAACCAAGTTGTTATGTCCCAATTGAAAATTCGCTGCTAAACTTCATTCCTCATTTTCTGGCAAGGAATAAGAAGAAATAAGAGAAGCGTATATGTATCATTATATGTATCATTTTTATTTCTAAAATAATTAAATAAAAAGCTAAATTAATAAAAGGGGATAGAAGAAATGATGTTAAGTTTTAATGGGATATTGGATATTATACTGTTTTGATGAGAATATTGACTATTTTGAAAGTTTGTATGGGTACATTGAAAATTTTCCATAATTTAATTTTGTATGTAATAAATATATAGAATTACTTCATAAAAGAAGCGTTTCACGAGCCCAAGATGAGGATCATCAATAGATCCTTGACCATGCATATGTGCAGCAGTAGACGTTGCGGAGAAGTTGACATTAGCAATATAACTGGTACCAAATTGCCAGGGGCGGAAGGCAGTATTATGCAAAGGTAGCTGAGTAAATCCTAAGATTTTTATTTTTTTTAAAAGGTATTTAGAAAATTTACTAAAATATTTATTTTATGTCTCAGCCCCCCTTGATAATATAAAAAATTTAGAGGGTATATGTATAAGAGTAACGTCAATTTCACTTATTTTGATAGTTTGGTTCTCCAACTTACTAGATCACATGATCGAGTAAATAAAAACATCTCACTTGAAAATTTGGAAAGTTGTTTAATACAGGGTTGTAAAAAACGTCCCTTTAGGCCGATTAATCATCCGACTAGTCGTTGGCAGTGATCAAACCATCAAGGAATTTCCGATTCTTTTAGATTATGACCGATTATTCTTGATTATTCCCGATTATCGTTTAGCCGTACCATGTCCGTCCAACAAGTGCAATACCGTTATGTATAACACTAGTTTAATATAGAGAAGTACAAAATAAAATAGAAAAAGGACAATGTTCACATCATGGTTACCGAAAAAAGAAAAATTTATTGTAATTTTAGAAGAACTAAAAAAAAAGCTATAAGAATAGAAAGCAAAGGAAATGACAATGACGAATTAAAAAGTAACAAATTAGTTTCTGAGGTTAAAAAAATTCAAAATAAGAAAGATAAAATTAACTGTTAATCTTTCTGTCTCAACTACTACTACAGAACGAGTTTTTTCAGCTATGAAACTCGTTAAAATTGGACTTCGAAACAAGATGGGTGATGAGTTTCTTAGAGATTACATGCTTGTTTATATCGAGAATGAAATAACTAATGATATTAGCTCAGATGAGATTATTGCATAATTTGATATTTTAGGAAAGCATAGGTCTAAATTTAAATAATATAAAAAAAATATGATGTATGAATATGCTATTTTTTTTTAAACATGTCATTTATTAGCGTTAATTTGCTAATTATTGTAATTTTTATAAAATTTAAATAGTGAAGAATCATATTATCTTGTATTTTATAGATTTTGGTTTTCATTTTAATATTTTTTAAGTATATGATGCTTAGTCGATTAGCTCCCCCTATACTCAAAGTTGAGTTCCGCCCCTGCAAATCACGATTTGAGGCGAATGGAGGTGCTGATGCAACGGAACTTCCCTTATGCCATGATGGTAATATAGTCGCTCAGGATATCGGCCTTCTCCATCGAGTGGGTTGTCAGCTCTTCCTTTTTTTGAATCCTCTATTATGTCCCATACATGCATGCCTCCTTGTTATTGGATCCATACCCATTGTCTGCAAATAAGCAGAGCAGTTAATAAATATTGCTATTAATGATACTTTTACTGGTATATATATGGAGTAACTGCAGCGCATGCATATTTACTAGTTCATCTAGAAAAACCAGTTTGGGGTCGCCGATAAGAGAAATAGCAACACTGAGACGGCACTTCATACCTCCACTGAAACTCCATGCTCTAAAATGAGCAGCATGTGAAAAGAATAATAGTTTAAAATGAATTGTATTAATGCTTTTGTTCTCTTGGATCTATATAGGCATCACAAATTACATTCGTAACCCTACGGTTCTCTATAATTCTTTTCCTACCAATATAACCCTATAGTTACTATTAATACAATAAACATACATAAATCTCAACACTCCCTCTCAAGATGGGCAAAAAATATTCATCAAACCCATTTTTTCACAAAACCTATCTAGATCTATTAAGCTAAGTCCTTTGGTGAAACAGTCAGCTACTTGATCTCCAGTAGTTACATGACTCAGCTCCAATAGTCCACTTTCTAGCTTTTCTTTTATGAAAAACCTATCGATCTCCATATGCTTAGTTCTGACATGCTACACAAGATTGTTGGCAATGCTGATCTCTGACTTGCTATCGCACTACAATTTCATTTGAGCTCCGTGATTCACCTTGAGCTCTTCCAACAACCTCTTTAGCCACACCATCTCAGCAACTTCCAATGCCATAGACCTGTACTCGGCTTCTGCTGTCGATCTCGAAACAACTGGCTGCTTCTTGCTCTTCAGGAGACCAAGTTGCCCCCTACGAATATGGAGTAGCCAGATGTGAACTTCCTGTCATCATGGCAACTGGCCCAGTCAAAGTCACAATAGCCCTCAATGTTCATGTATCTATTCTGCCTGAAAACCATGCCTTTCCCCATTGCACTCTTCAAGTACCTCAGAATGTGATACACTGCGTCCATATGGCCCTTCCTAGGGTCATGCATGTAGCGGCTCACCCCGTTCACTGCAAATGAGATATCGGGACGAGTATGTATCAAATAGATCAATCTGCTTACCAGTCTCTGGTACTTCTCATGATCAACCTGTTCTCCTGTTTTTGCACTTATCTTGGTTTTCACATCAATTGGAGAAACTACAGGCTTGTGCCCCAACATGCATGTCTGAGTGAGCAGGTCTAGCACATATTTGCTTTGGGACAAAACAATCCCTTCGGGGGCACGAGCCACCTCAATACCGAGAAAGTATCTAAGTCATCCTAAGTCCTTTACCTCAAACTCCTTGCCCAATCTCACCTTCAACTGAGCAATCTCACTCTCATCATCCGCAGTGATAATCATGTCATCCACATATACAGCAAACATAGTGGTGTGAGCTCCTCATCGCCACCAATCGGGCCTTGTACTGCTCAACCTTCCCTTCTTGGTTTTGCTTCACTATGAAGACCCATTTGCATCCAATGGCCTTCTTGCCAGGTGGTAGTGACGCGAGCTCCCAGGTTTTATTCTTGGCGAGGGTCCTAAGCTCCTCTAGCATGACTGCTTCCCACTTTGGATCCTCTTTAACACCTTCCCAACACGAAAGAACCTCGTTTTTGTTTTTCATCAAATAAAGCCAAGTCACACAGAGCAACAATCAATGAAAGTCACAAAATATCGAAAACTACTAACAGTAGGTGTAAGACAAGGTCCCCATACATCTGAATTAATCAAATCAAAGCTACCAAAACTCCTACCACCAGAACTAGCATAAAAGCTTCTGGTATGCTTGCCTAACTCACACGCATCACACACCAGTTGTTCATTGTTCACCTTTTCAAACAGCTACGAATATAGCCTACTCAACATCGGAAAGAAAGGATGACCCAAGTGCTTATGATGGAGCAGTAGCAAGTTCTCCACACTCCTCCCAACTCCTCTAGCTCCCTTTATAATGGATGACAGGGCCTAGTCCATACCCTCCCTATCCATGTACCACAAGCCGCTGCAACATGTACCCGTCCCAAATATCCTGTCTGTCCCCTTCTCTTAGAAGATCACCTTGGGAATATCAAACACAACTACACATTTTTGTTGTGTTATAATGACACTTATGTATAAGAGATTCACCGGGAAAGAAGGAGCATGCAACACATTAGATAGAGTCATGGTGTTTGTACATTTCACTGTGCCCTTACCAACTACAGGCTGGGTTGTACCATCTGCTGTCTGAATGCTCTCTGGGACTGCTAAGCGGGTATAGGAAGAAAACTCACCAGCAGCACCAGTCACATGGCGAGATGCACTAGAGTTGACTATCCAATCTGATGATCTGGTGAGTATAGAGGCTAGAGCAAGTGTATCACAACTACATGTGGCTGAGAGGGCACGAGAAGCAAAGTTACCCCTAGCCGAGAATGAGGTAGATGCATCATCCCTCACACTCTTCCTATCGCCTGTCAGCTTCTGCCTGTCCCTGAGTGCCTGAGAATAGGCCTCCACGAGTGCTTGATCCTCCTCTGTAAGATCCCCACCAACTTCTTCTTCCACCTCTGCAACCATCAAATGTGCCTAGTTGCTTCCTCTTCTACCTCTCCTACCACTCCGGCCATAACCATGGCCTCTAGACTGCTCCCCTCTCACCTGTATCTCGCTTCTTAGGTGACTTAGGACAAGTCTGTTTCAGGTGACTTACCTCACCGCATATGTAACACCGTCGAGGCTCACCTCTGAACCCTGTGTTACCTATTGTTATTCGTACAATAATCTTTTACGTCTATTTGACTAATTTGCAAAAACATACAATTATTAAATTTTACGATTTCTTCTATTTTGAAGCTATGATAGGTCAAAGAAGAGTAACAACTGCAGTATAACATGCTTGGACTGGAGAAATCACGAAGACCTTTATCAAGAATATAAGTTGTAAAATCAGAAACTTGGTAAAGTATGTGTGAGGTTGATTAAAATGGGATAAAACGTTGTAACGTTTTCAAAACGTTGTAACATTTTTA
This sequence comes from Carex pumila, assembly GCA_033356055.1. NCBI lineage: Eukaryota > Viridiplantae > Streptophyta > Magnoliopsida > Poales > Cyperaceae > Carex > Carex pumila. Next base: position 28,965 of record JARJHM010001039.1, on the reverse strand, counting down.
CATTGGTCTGAAACAATAAACTGATCAAAAAAAGAAACATTGTTACAGAGTTATAACGTTATACAAACGTTGTGATGTTTTAAAAAACGTCATAACGCTATACAAACGTTGTAACATTTAACAGCTACAGACTAAACCCTAGCTGTACTGTACCAACAATGAAACATGGTAATGTTTATATAACGTTGTAACGTTTATAAATTGTTGTAACGTTTCAAGTAGATTTAAACTTCAAATAACTTCTATTTTGATCAAGTTTGTACAGGTTAAAATGTTGTAACGTTTTGAAAACGTTGTAACGTTTTGAAAACGTTATAACGTTTTGCTAAGCTGTCAGAAGATTAAAATCCTAAAATCGCATTTGAATAAAACGTTGTAACGTTTTATAAAACGTTGGTAATGTTTTATTGCAAACAGCTCATTTTTGAGCTGACACTAAAAATAGAGTGATGGGATCTCTTCCTCATTATCTCAGCCGACCCTAATCATTTTAAAAGTGATTTTCTAAGAGCTTAGCCTACTCCATTGTTGTGAGAGCTTAAAACTTCAAAATCCCTCAAGCAACCTCAAACCTACTTCACTAATCTTCATATAGATTAGATTAGAGTGATCTATTGAGTGTTTCTCTTGTGTTCTAGACAATCGAGACCTTGTTCTCATCTCTTCGAGTTGGCCGTTTGACTTCCCGCTTGGTGTGTAAGGGCTCAACAGTTCACAAGTTGTAATCCTTTTGTATTGGGTAATAGAAAGGCGCACCTCACAAGATTGCGAAGCCCCGGAGACGTAGGCATTTGTTTTGTCGAACTCCGTTATCACCCTGCGTGTCAAATTTCTCTAAACTCATCTCTTTATATTCAATTGCAATTTAATTTCAGTTTTCGAGCTAATTAGAGGTGCCCCTAAGTGTAACACCTGTGTGATCTGAGTTGGAGCCCGCTAGTGCTGACTTTACCCCTGAAAGTCCTGGTACCCTAGCTTGTAGCCTAATTCAGCTCTCCTTCTCAGTCAAGTACGTAGCTAGCCCTTTGAGTCTCATGTCGATAGGTGGCGGCTCAACCTTCTGTACCTTCGACTTGCTCTCAACAGAAGCTTAGCACATGGCTAACGCTCATCGCACCATGAAAGTCATCTCATCAGGGGTCAGTTTTGCCCAAACCTTTGCAAACGCATTGCTAGTTTCCTGCTCTGACATTGATCCGACTCAAATTTACGCCTCACATATCAATCCACGTCCGAATCACTCGCACTACTCTCTTCAAGACGAGATCTACATCAACTTCCCCTTTCTTTCTCTTTCTCTTGACCCGATCTTGATCTAATGCATCAAGAATCGAGCACAAACCTGATCAAACCCAACCAAGAACCCACTCTCGGGTATCGTGGGTAAAGGCACCCCATGTCGGCCTAAAAAGAAGAAAAAAAACAGCCAAGAGAAGAAGAGAAGAAGGTCTGTTGAAGGAGAAAAAACGAATCTGTTACAAGGGAACTAGCTGACCTAAGAGAACAGGTTATAGGCGGCTAAGGGCAGAGCTAGGGCGGAGCCAGTCCTAGGGAGGAGCTCAGACCGACTTTGCTGGGCTGCTCAGGCCAGAGCTGATCAAACCAGATGAGGCGGAGCTAGCGATTCAGGCCAAATCCGGAGTTGTGGAGCACAGGCCAGCAGAGGCGGAGCGCAGGCAGGCCAAGCAACCCGAGAATGAGGCGGGATGGGCGGAGCTTCTCTGTCTTCGAGGCTACTGTAGATCTACAGTAAATCAGAAAAACAGAAGAAATAAAAAAAGAGGCTAGGGTTTTGTTTTTCAACTGTGATACCAAAAAAAATAATAGTTTAAAATGAATTGTATTAATTCTTTTGTTCTCTTGGATCTATATAGGCGTCACAAATTACATTTGTAACTCTACGGTTCTTTATAATTTTTTTCTTACCAATATAACTCTATAGTTACTATTAAGTTAGGCTAATATGACACTAGTGTTATATCAAACTAAATAACACCACATCTTAAACCCTTAGATCTGCTTTAAGATTCGTAATATCCTCTTTTACTGTTCAAACACTTCATTTTGTACGAATCTTAAAGAAAATCTAAAGATTTAAGATGTGGTGTTATTTAGTTTGATATAACACTAGTGTCATACACTAGTGGAGAATGTACTTTTAGTAACGGCACATCAGGGTCGGGCAAACCAAAAACGCGTTACTGATATCTATCAGGAACGGACAAAGTTAAAAGGCGACCTTAAAAATAGGTATCAGGAACGGTCGTTTATAAACGACCATTCCTGATAGTTTAGGAACGGTCATTTATAAACAACCGTTCCTGATTGTCAACTATCAGGAACGCTCGTTTATAAATGACCGTTCCTAAACTATCAGGAACGCTTATTTATAAACGACCGTTCCTGATTGTCAACTATCAGGAACGCTTGTTTATAAACGACCGTTCCTGATTGTTTGTAATTTGGCTAAAATCCCAAGTCCCGTGTGTAGACAGAAAACAACTTTGAAAACAATTTTAGGTCTAAAACCCCAAGGCCGCTCACCTCCGCGCACCTCTCCATCTCCACTCCTCCTCTGCGCCTCTCCATCTCTCTTCTTTAGTCCTTCGCCTCTCAAACCCTACCCGTTCTCTCTTTCCTTCGCGTATGACTAACTCCTCTTCCAAAAGGCCCCCTCTCCTCTTATGGTTTGATTGATCAGATCTAAAAAGAATAAGTAGCGTGTCTTGATCTGGCAAAGGGACACCAGGCGCATCGCACCTCGACCCCTCCATTTCGCAACACCAGGCGCATCACACAACCCTTAGCACCGGAGGGAGAAATCACTTCGCCCCCTTATTCAAGTTGTCTCTCACTTCGCCCCCTTGATTTTGAAATTAAACCGTAATTAATATGATATGATTTTTATTTCTGTTGGATTATTTTGGTAAGAAAAGGACTATAAGGATGCTGCTAGATTGAGGGATTCATTGAGAATATTTGAGGAAGAGGAACTTGTCTTGTGCCTCCACAACTTGCTCAGAAAAGCTGTCCAAGAGGAGAGATTTCAGGTATCTGTGAATAGAAAAAACTAGAAACAATATTATTTGACTTTCCCGATAGGTGTTGGATCAGGTTCATCTAGTGCACTTAGTGGATTACTTGTATTATGATCTGATAACTTAGTTTAGAAATATTACAAATATAAAGTAAGATCACAATGATTATTTACCTATCCAAACTCAAATATTTTTTTAATCTCCCATTTTTCAATTTAATGAATTTAAATTACAGATTAATATTATTTTTAAGGGTAAATGACTATCCTATCCTTATCTTTGAGTGGTAAAAAACCAAATGAAACCTTGTACAGTAATTTGTTGTTTTCTTAGTCCTTCTCATTAACTTGTTGTTTTCCTTTTCTATTGTTTTATTGTAATTTATAATAGTGAGCAAATGTACCTAAGTTCAAAAAGTTTTTCTTGTATTTAGGGTCTGTCAGTACTCCAGTACCTAAGAAGAAAAAGGAGAAATAGTACCTAAGAAGAAAAAGAAGAAACTTTCAGGTTAGTAACTCTTCTTAGGTTAATTCACTAATTGTATTTAATTGCTGCAATTTGAATTAGTGTATTGAATTGTTGAACTTGAACTGCTAGGTACATCTCAAAAGGAAAGCAAATATATAATTACTATTTTACAGGTTTCCATATATTACTCAAAATGCTCATGCTTTCTGTATTCACTATATATTTTGAATATATTGTTTTTTGTTAAATGAATATATGCCAAAAGTAGAAGTATATATACTTACTGATAAGCTTATCTCTTTTGCTTATTTGAGTATGATAGCATTTTAAAATGGTGGTACACTTTGTTTCAGAGCTCAACTGTGGCGGCACATCAGGAGGTTTTAGTGATTGTGGAATTAGTTTACGTAATTTGTATTATGAAAATGTGATATTTAGATAATGTAGCATTATTATTGTAAATTTGGTGAACTTGAGCTTGTTTAATTTGAAGTATGTGTTAATCTTTTATCTCAGATTGTTTAATATGATTGTTACATATTTTGATTTATGTTTTATAGGCCTGCAAAAATATGTGGTAGCTGGCCAAATAATAAATTTATTTTTTTAAATTAAATTTTAATTTAGGAACGGCTATTTGTAAAAAATCGTCCTTGAAAATAACCATTCAGGAACGGCTATTTAATTTAACCGTTCTTAATTGTATTAGGAACGGTCGTTTAATAAACGACCGTTCCTATTTCTACAAACAGGAACGGCTTTTTATTAAATGACAGTTCCTGTTTGTACAAATAGGAACGGTTTTTTATTAAACGACAGTTCCTGTTTGTACAAATAGGAACGACTTTTTATTAAACAACCGTTCCTGTTTGTAGAAATAGGAACAGCTTTTTATTAAACGACCGTTCCTGTTTGTACAAATAGGAACGGCTATACAACCGATCCTGATTAGAGGTACTATCAGTGTCCCCTGGGTCAGGAACGGACGTAGGTCCGTTCCTGTTAAAGGTTTTTGACCGTTCCTGTTTCATAGTTCTCCACTAGTGATATTAGCCTAACTCGTTACTATTAATGTAATAAACATACGTAAATCTCAACAATGTGCTAGTTTCACATCTGCTAGCAATGTCTTCACTACCTGCATCCATTCGCAACAAATTTTTATTAATTCTGTTAAATAAGTTCCAGTGGATCTTTCTAATTACAAGGAGGCAAGCCTTTAATGCTGGCAAACAATGCAAGGTTCTCCTCTGCTGTCAATGCATCCCACAATATACCAAACTACATAACAAAAGGAAAAAAGAGAAAAGGTTATGGACTTGAATTGATGCGAAAATCAGAACAATAATTAGATTATATATAACCTGTGGGCAAACACCAATCAATCTTCTGATATGGGCCATGCCAACAGAGCTCCTTACAGAATTGCCATATATCAATGCTGTCAGAAAAGTAAATAAGTGATCAAATAACAATTGAATGTAAATCCAAACAAAGAACAGAAGAAACTAAGACAACTAATAGATGTTTGTAAATACCATCACCGGCACCTGTGATGGGGGTAATGCTGGTAAGGCAACTAATCATAGTAGTCTTTCCTGCTCCATTTGGCCCAAGCAGACAAAACAGTTGGTCTTTTGCAAGATGTATCCATATTCCCTAATAAATTAAATTAAGGAAGAAATTAACATATGCATCTAACTAATTAGCTTTGGTTTTAATTAAAATTAAGATAGCTATATACATACCTTAATAGAATGATATGGGGAAGTGCACTTGCACTTGCAGCAGCATGCACTGCAGCTGATGTTAAAGGTGCCGGGATATGTTTTTGTTAAACCACGCACTTGTACCGCCACATCACCACCTATTTCTATTTGTTGCTTCACAGCTTTCTCCTCTGTAACCACATCCTCATCCTCATCCTCCTCACTTGGAGATGTCTTTTCCACTGGTGGACTGGACCCCATCCAGCTCAAGATACTTCCCTCTAATAATTTTTTATTAAAACAATTTATACGTAATTAATTATATATTCAGATACACATACAAGCATAGTAGGCAATATCGGCCGATACCGATCCAGATCGGCCGATACGTATCGGTATCGGCCAAGTCCGATCCGATACCGAGCCGATATTGATGGATTTTTTGTTTTTGGTCCGATTTATGCTGTTGTATTTTGTATTTTGCCATTACAATATGCGTCTCCGTGAAAGACAATTGAGAAGAACACAAGATGACGAGTCCAATCTTCAAGAATGGGATCTAGAGAATGAAGGAGCTCTAGTGTATTCCTCGAATGCAGCATGAGAACCACTTATTTGTTATCTTTACTAAGCCTTGATCTTATCTTGGCTTTTTGTTTTGATGGATGTCTTTTATTATTTGGGACTCTATGGAATAGTGCTGCTGCTGATGGTGCCATCGTCTAGCACTATGAACACTTTACTTATTTTGTAACTTTTCATTGTTTCTATATGAAACGGGCCTTGAGTCTTATTTCCAAAAAAAAAAATATATATATGACAAGTCCAATCAGATAATTGATTTTGATCAAATATTCCACAAAGATGACCCCCTTCAATCTTGGATCAGGTGATAAATTTATTTTATGAGATTAAAATTTATAAAATAAATAAGAAATTAAATTTTAATCATTGTTTTAATATTAGAGAGAATGAAGACGCTGTTCTTGATGATAGAGATAACTCGTGGCTAAATGAGGAAACCACCAATGATGAACATAATGCACGCAACAGTGATTATGAAAGCAATGGTTCAAGAAGTAATGATGGCAGCAGTTCTTCAGGAGATGTCATCCCTAATACATATGTAGAAAGTCAAAATGAAGATTATGAACCTGATAAGCATAGAGAACAACCACGGGGCTCTACCTCAGGAATTGAACTAAGAGAAACACGATTTAAAAATATTAATGAACTAATAAGACGCCAAAATGTTAGTTCTTATGATGAGATGTCGAGTACATCAGGGTTTAGTGGGGGGTTATAATCAGCCACCATATGCATATAGATATGAAGATGTTAATAATCCTTCATTTGGATCTAAAATGTCTTCTTTTTTTGGTTCCAGACAATAATATCTCCATTTTTATTATAATACAAACGACGATGAAGTGATCCAACCAGCATGATATAGTTTCTGGCAGTGAAAGAATATGTTTATAGTTTTAATGCTTGTATTATATTGTATTAGTGAATTATTTGATTGTAATCATTTATCTAAATATAAATTATTGAAAAATTAGTTTTTATCATTTTTTTTCCTATTTTTTTAATGTAAAACAAGCTTCTGATAAAAAAGTCCGATTTTCCGATCCGAATCGGCCGATACCGGCCGATACGCCGATCCCGGATCGGTATCGGCCGGGACCGATCCCGATCCCGATACCGATATTTCCTACTATGCATACAAGAGCATGTAAATTAATTAAAGAATTAACTAACCTCTCACCTTGCTACCTCCTCCTCCTGTCCAGTAACCAGGGTTCAAAAAGTAGAAAACCGATTTCCTAACACCATTTGCATTTGGTATTATATTGTCCAAGTAAATCGCCAGGATAAACCAGACACAAAATGTTGTTATGAGCCACTTGTATATTGTTTCCTGCATGCATGCATGTGTTGTGGAATTAATTAGATTATCCTTTTAAATTAAACAAACAACATACGTACGTACAATGGTAATCACACAGTCGGGTTCTCTTTTAGTGCATTTGCTGATACTGTTCCACCTAATACCTGGATCTTCAGCAGTAAAAGTTGCATCACTAAGAGTTTTCACAGCTTTTGCAAATAAGTTGGGACTTGGGAGGGAATAAAGACCACATAATCGGAGAACGTTTCTTATATGTCTTCGAATACGGAAACCCAATTGTTGTCACTCACAATTAATAAATTAAACAAACAAACATGCATGAAGCATGATGAGCTTATATTATATATACAGAGGTAAATATATACTTACCTGAGTCAAGAAGCCAACAGTAGTGGAAGACGATGCTTTGCTAATAAAGGTCGAGATGACGAAAGCAAAGCTAATCTGCCAGGAATTTACATGCATGCATGTTATTATATTATATATTAAGCTAGGGAAATGAATTAATTAATTAAGCTGAGTCAGAGTATATATACCATGTTAAGTTGGAAAAGAAAGAACAAAAGGAAAAGCCCGACAAAGCTATTGTTGTTAAACAAGGGGAATTGGAACATGCATGATGCCGTAGAGCAGAGATGAGAGTAAGGATGGCCTCCCATGTGAACCAGGAGAGCCAATATGCCGATTCATACAGCCCCATCATTGACATTGCCTGCTGCAGCTTCAGCTCCTTCTCTGTTACCAGCGAGCTTATCTGGAATACAAATCCAAACATTGCTATCGCCAGAAAGAACGTCGATCCCACCTGTCCCAATGTAGAGAAAGTCTTAGTCGGTGGGTGAGCGAATTCTCTCACCCCCCACATTCCACCTGCAATTTCCCTCTCCGCAGCAATTTGAAGGGGGATCTGACCGTTGCATTTTTCACGGTGAAGTGAAGAGCGCCAAGACAATGCAAAGGATTGTCTTGCATCGACTTGTCGACGTCATCCTGAGTCTTAAATGACATAACCTTGTTGGATGGAATGGGGCATCGAGGGTTGTTGGTCATAATTGCCCTGTACAATGGATGCAATGCAGGAGGAGTTGCCGCCCCAGAAGAAGTCATAGCAAGGGGTTTTTGATGAAGAACTTGTCCTCACAGAGGGCGCGGGTGGTGGGGGGGGGGGGGAGGAGGGGGGGGGGGGGGGGGGTGGTTGTGGATGGCATTGAATTCAGATGTTAACGCCTCTGGGTCACGGACGTTATTGTATGCAGTGCTGATGCTAAACCGCTGTTGCACGGCCTTGTTGGTGCAAAATATGAGGAAGATGAAGAGGAGAAATGACAGAAGCTGCACTGATGCTGACCACTTGTGTTTCCATGTCAGGATAGTATTCTTCCGCAACAACGCCACATATTGCTGCCACATCAGCCCCAACCCTCTATGCCCAACCTCCATCTATATATCAATATCAATATTGAATGGGATATATACTATATAGACAAGTCCTGTTAATTGAGACCTATATGAAAACTATAAATTAATTTTTAGCTATATAAATAAGGTTTTCAGAAGAAAGATTGATCAGCAGGAATGAACCAATATCAAAGAACAGAGCAATCAAATTTGGATAAAGAAAACCAAAAGGTAATTAAAGAGACTCAAATTCTGGATGTGTACATTTATTTTGTCTAGTACGTATACAACACAAATTACATTTTCTAAACTTAATTAAGAACTTGATCACATACGTACCAATACCTTGTTTTCTATTGTTATGCATAGCTATTAATTTATTCTTAGAATGAAACAGTTGGTCCAGCGATGTAATTTAAGAATTGTGTGATCAAAGCATAATTTCTATAAAACAGAAAAGCGACAAGTACCAATTTGATCACATTTATGTAAGAGCTAAAAACCCTGCATCAATTAGGAAAACTTTCTTGTGAACCATCTGATTAAAAAACAAAAGGCCTAGATTGCACCTTTCTCCAATATTCCAAATAATATTTGATTTTCTCCGATTTTCAAAAACAATTAAACAAAAAATTCAAAATTTATTTATTATTATATAAAATTTAACTATGTTTAAAGATTTTTTGTGTTGTCTTTTTTTTTAATTTATTTTACCTTTTTTTATGTATGACAAGAAGACTATTTTGAACTTGGTTATTGAGAGACTTTGTTTTTGTACTTCGTTCAAAGATGGGTCCAAATTTGTTGTTATATAGTTATGCTATCAAAGTTAGATCATATTCATACTTTTGGTTTTTATTTTCTTACCGCAGCTTTTATGTCTATCAAAAAGAATTGCCAAATGAATGAAATCGTCGTAAAAATGGACACCATCATATAATTTAAATGACTTTACAAACAATATTTTCATTTTTGTATTTTCATACAAATTGTGTGATCAGCTAGTAGATTTTGTTATTTTATTTGAATCGGGTATCTCTCCTTGTGCAGAAGAGAACATCGCCGCTGCCGCTTCTCTCGCTCTCTCCATCGGACTTGAGAGGAGGATGAATACTTTCTAAATAAGGGATGAATACTTGTGCAACAGACAACTCAAAAATATGTCATCATAAATATCATTTGAAAGATAAAATAATATAGAAAATATTTGTGATTTTAGATTTGTAAAATTCATCACCAATTATTAGAAATATTAATTAGATTGAACGGAGAAAAATAATCCACCTCTAAAAACATGTCCATTTTTTTTAAATACTTAATATATTAGGTATGAATACTTGATGTGTTATAGATGAATACTTGATGCAATATATATGAATATTTTCGCACGCCAATTGTAAATGCTTGGTGGTCCCCAAATAGTAAGTGACATCTTTAGGTAGTTAGTAGTTATTGAAGTAGTTAATAACTAGGGATAAAATGAGAGATTGTTATGGAGGATAGCTAGGTGCTCCCTTGATTTTATATGATACCCTTCTGCCATGAATTTTAAGGCATGTCATAACTATGTTTGTCATCAATAGCATTATGATGCTGACGGGTTCTAATTACAAGGATTGGAAAGATAATCTTGAGATTATCGTTGGGTGCCTTAACTTGGACATAGCATTGCAGGAGGCCAAACCACCTGTGCATATTTAATCTAGTTCTGAAAAGGAACAAACTACACATGCACAATGGATGAGGTCAAATCGCTTGTCTCTGGATCTTGCAAAAGACCATTTCTGAAAGTTTTAGGGGACCAGTTTCTGATTTCACTCTTGCTAAAGACTATCTTAAGGAAATTGAGTAGAGATTTGTTAGGAATGAGAAGGCTGAAATATGCATTCTTTTAGACAAACTCTGCACAATGAAATACAATGGTAAGAGCAATGTCAGGAAGCACATTCTTGAAATGATGCATACAGCTTCGAAACTAAAGGGACATAAGCTGGTTATATTAGATGATATGCTAGTATATTTGGCTCTTAACTCTCTTCCTGCTTCATTTAGATAGTTTAATGTGAGTTATAACTGTCAGACGGACTCATAGACAGTTAATGAACTCATCTCACATTGTGTTTATGAGGAGGAGAGGTTGAAGTCGGACAAGAGCAAAAGCGCAAACATTGTTTCTACCTCTAAAGGAATAGGGAAACAGAAATGTAAGGCCAATTCAAATGCTAAAACTACAAGTTCGCAGAAGAAGCCCAATAAAGACAAGAAACCGGTTACCGGATTAGAGCCAAATAAAGAAAAGAAAAAGGGTTGTTTCTTTCGTGGATCTAAAGGGCATGTGAAAAAAGATTGTACCAATTATCACACATGGCATGTCAAGAAAGGTACTAATTTTTCTTTTGTTTGTACAGAAGTTAATGCAATTTCAGTTTCAATAGACACATGGTGAATAGATTCATGTGCAACTACTTACATTTATGTATCTATACATGGTTGCCGAAGTTACTGAAAGCCAACTGAGAGTGAAAGATACATCTATGTGGGCGATGAAAACAACATGGAAGTTGAAGCTACAGAGCATTTTAGATTACTTCTAAAAAAATAACAAAACAAGCCCAGTTTAAGAAGAGAATATGGTAGACTAGAAGTAGAAGGGTACATATATAGGCTGAGAGCGTCAATCAATCATGAATCACAGAAATCAACGTACAATGATGGAATGGACTGCAAGTCTGCAATATTTTGCAGTTTTCAATACGTATGTGGTCAATCAAAGTTGATCAGGCATCAATTGATGAATTTGTATAAATTTGTATGCATTTTATATTGTTCATCTCAGTTCAGTTAAATTCAAAAAATTTCTATAATTGATTTTCTTTTTAAAAAACAAAGTCTAATTTTAAAACAATTTTAACATGAGATTTCAACTCAAACTTCTAAAGTCAACTCATTAACAAGTTTGAGCTAGACCCAGTTCGTGACCAACCAACTCAACAGTATAAAAACGTTGACACTTTTTAAACCAAAAACCGATCAGTACTAATGTTAAGTCATATTAATATTAATTTAGCGGTCAATGCTAGGAGACAATAACGGAATTAATTTGTATGTATCTAACAAGATGTTCTGCCTTTTTTATTAAATTTTAGCAAAATACCAGCTCCTTGTTATATTTTTTTTTTCTTTATTATTCCTTTTCTTCGTAAAAATTTGTCTTCGAGGTATAGATCAAGGGAAATAAATCTGCTACGGTCCTAAGAAATAGTAGGTCCCTACAATTCTAGATCCAACTTTTCATTTATTTAAAATTCGTGTATAAAAAATAACTTTTATAGAGATTCATATAATTCAAAAAATTTGTTGACCCAGGAATTTAGAATTGTAGGGACACTACAATTTCTGAGAATCATAACAGGTTTATTTTTCATAGTTCAGAAAATAAATCAGCTATGATCCTAAGAAATTGAAGGGTCTCTACAATTCTAAATCCAACCTTTTATCTCATAAGTACTCCTAAATAGGTTGCTTTGCAATATTTCTACGTTAATTTTTATTTCTTAAAACGTGCTCATCTCACTTGCAAAGAAATTATGCATATTAATTTTAAATTATAGGAATATCCTGTAATTGCTATATCTGATAAAGTTATATCACATTTATTTTACAAGTACTAATTTTAGAAACGTAATATTACTACTTTTTTAATTGAAGTAAATTTAAAATTCTAAATTATTGATGTGTTAGATAAATTTAATCTTTATAATTAAAGTAACGGAGATGGAGATGTAAACGCCAACTTTATGGTACAATTAATTTTGGAGTCCGTGGCCCCCCTCCCTCCCCGGTACCTGAGGTACAATTTAAAAAATTGGACGGTCCAGATTAATTCCTGGGTCGACAAATTCAATCCAGAGCCAGTTGGGATTGTAGGGATATGCTTTGAGATTCGTGCCACATGAAAAGAATGGTCCAGATATATAACTTGTATCTCAAATACCTGGGGTGATACTGATTCTTAATTTTGATGCTTTATAAATTTCAGTTTATGCTTCTTCTTTTTTTTAATCACTGCCCGTAGGCTACACACTCACTCTCTAATTTTCTGCAGTAGCAGGATTCGATCATATGCCTTTGTGAATGATGGGTTGTACCACTTCCAACTGTGCTATCACAATGGTGGTCCATTTAAGCTTTTAAATTAATTAAATAGACAAAGATGAATACACATATTCAAATTCTTTTTCTACAAGTTATTTTTTTGAGTGAGTCTATGGTACTATGCATATTACGATTTGTTACTGTGCTACGGCTCTATATTCGAGTTTTCAAATTCTAACGGTCGATCCAAACCGTTCATCTTGTTCTCCATATTAATATGTGTTTGGAGACCATAGTAAAAAAATTTTAAAAATATAAAATTTGGTCTCCAAACACATATTAATATAGAGAACAAGATGACGATTCAGATCGACAGTTAAGATTTGAAAATTATAATATAGAGTCATAGCACGGTAACAACCCATGATATGCATAGTACCATAGACTCACTCTATTTTTTTTATTTCAAACATGCTCTTAACCTTTTGGCAGGACTAGGTCTGATCTGTTTGTTGTTTTATAATTTTTTTTCTATAACATATCAGACTCGTGCGTTGCAACGAAAATATATTTGTAAGATTGAACATTAAAATTGAACAAAGAGGCGAATATTAAATAATATTAAAAGAAACAACAACATATGACCGCTTTAGTTCAATAACCTTCTATGAATGTCATTTGCTACAGATCCTGACGAAAATAATAATATAAGTTTGTTTCCTTGAAAAATGTATATCAATTAGTGATAGTGCAAACAAACATACATTTTTTTTAAACCCTCATGTTATTAGAATATAGTTGCATAAGAATTAAACGACTAAATAAAAATATGAGTGGATATAAAGAGGTGATCGAGGAGGCAGAAATTTCAAATGCATGAGAAACGCGCCTCATCAAAAGATTTGCTTATTTTATATTAAATTTGAAATAGATATGAATAGAAATAAATCCGGTGTTTATCATTTATCACATTGAAATATTATTTATTTGTCACAATTATCAAATTAAAGTATCAATAATCCGTTTATAATATTTTATATGAACTTAAGTGTGTTGTGTGAAGAAATCAGAGGAAATAATTAATACAAGCAAATAAAATTCTAACATTGACATTTCTTCCTAAATAAAATTAGATGCAACAAAATTAATGATTCAGAGAATCAAATAAAAATAGAAATAAAGATGGCCACTTCAATAATTTAGGAAATCAAAATCATTTACGATTTTATTTCTCTATTTTTTTGGTCTCGAACACAAAAAAGCATTAATACATTGTTTAATAAAGTTAAGCAAAATATAGTTTTTCAACCAAATTAATAATAAGAGATAATAAGAGGGACACAAACAATTAAGAATTATCAAGTTAATTTGAAAAAAATAAGCTCTTGATTCTTGATTTTCTCTGGACCATCTGTGTAAAAACAAAATTGAAAAATATGAAAAAAAAGGGGTGATCTATATGGCACTAAATTTTCATTATGCCGTTAGATGATCTTAATATATAAATTTTCTAATAGATGATATATATAGAAACAAAAGAGAAGTAAGGAAAGTAAGAAATAAGGGGAAAAAAATATACATTGCTATATTTTTGGTGTTTGTTCAATTTTAATTATAACGCATCATGTGTCATTACGTATGGCGGGTATGTTTTTAATTAAATTTAGACTTCTACATATTATTCATATGCATTTAATCAAAAGAAGATGAATAATGTGATCGGAGGGTTGAGATTAAATTCAAAATTTTATCTTTTAATCGTAGCTGTTGGCAGATCAGACACCCAACATGCTTAATAATGAAATGGAGATATATACACACACATATTATAAGAAAAATATATATTCACACACATATTCCAATTTATATTCTTCTTTGTTTCCAATTTAGGACACACACACATTGATGTATTGTATATCGGAAATATATTCTAAATTGCTCACACCAATATGTATAAAAACAAAGAAAGGGAAATAAGAAAATAAAATAAAAAATGATTTCCATTATGATCCGTATAGAAACAAAGAAGTAAGAAAATAATAAATAAGAAAATAGAAAGTTGAGTCTTCTCAATTGAAGATGAGAAATATGGAAACAAAAAAAAAGGAAATAGATAAATATATCGCTAAATTTCATAATTTATTCAATTTTAATTATAACGTATCGTGTGGCAGCATATGTAGTGGATATGTTTTTAACTAAATTTAGACTTCTATACATAAAACAAATACATTTAATCAAAAGAAGACAAAATATGTAAGTAGAGAGCTGAGATCAAATCCAAAGTTTCATCTCTCAATTGTAACTGTTGGCAAATTGGACAGCCAACGTATTTAATAATAGAATAGAGAAATAAAGATTTCCATTTTATGGACTAGTTTTGTGGTTCTGCTCTAAATCTTTTGGCAGGACTATTAACTCGCTTTGTAACTTAGATTTTTATTTATTTTTATTTTTTGAGGAAAAGGAGACCTGTATCCTAGTTAGCGTAAACATAAAAGAGGAGGCACGCAACACCATCAGTCACCGCACTGTTGATGCAGTGTTGACTATCGACAGACACTAGTTCGAAAAGTAAAGTTAATTACTTAATTTGGAAACCGAACCCTTGTTTAATGAAAATTATTTTATCTATGTTATCCCGATACTCCACCTAGAGTCTCATACCTGTATTGGGTGCGTATCCGATACAGTCCCAATACGTATCGGATACGCTAGTTGGCGTATCATTCCCCTCCCGATACTGTGGCCGATACGGCTATACTCCGTCACTCCACCTAGAGTCCCATATCTGTATTGGGTGCGTATCCGATACAGTCCCGATACGTATCAGATACGCTAGTTGGCGTATCATTCCCCTCCCGATACTGTGGCCGATACGGCTATACTCCGTCACTCCACCTAGAGTCCCATACCTGTATTGGGTGCGTATCCGATACAGTCCCGATACGTATCGGATACGCTAGTTGGCGTATCATTCCCCTCCCGATACTGTGGCCGATACGGCTATACTCCGTCACTCCACCTAGAGTCCCATATCTGTATTGGGTGCGTATCCGATACAGTCCCGATACGTATCAGATACGCTAGTTGGCGTATCATTCCCCTCCCGATACTGTGGCCGATACGGCTATACTCCGTCACTCCACCTAGAGTCCCATACCTGTATTGGGTGCGTATCCGATACAGTCCCGATACGTATCAGATACGCTAGTTGGCGTATCATTCCCCTCCCGATACTGTGGCCGATACGGCTATACTCCGTCAGATATAGAGACGATACGCAAACAGACCCTTCTGATGTGAACCCCGACTAGATCAATTAATTAAGCAAAATAAGAAGCTCCAGCGGAAATCGAACTTGAACCCCGACTAGATCAATTAATTAAGCAAAATAAGAAGCTCCAGCGGAAATCGAACTTGAACCCCGACTAGATCAATTAATTAAGCAAAATAAGAAGCTCCAGCGGAAATCGAACTTGGGAAGATGGGTTATGCAACATAACCACTCTAGCTACCACTACACCGTATAAATCTTGCTGTCATATGGTAGTAGCAATTATATTTAACTTATACAAAATACTCTAATTAGAATTTTTTATATTTAATTTATATAATACAAATGTTGAATTAATAATATAATTAAAATAATATATAATAGACCGTATCCCGAATTTTTAAAAATTACCATATCGCCATATCCGTATCATATCCGATGCGATACCCGTACTCATATCCATGCAACATACTATTTTATAGATCTTTATCTAGACCGATATTTTGATAAATTATATTCTCAACTTGCGCACTTTAAAAATATTTATGAAGTTAATACTTTTACATCAATTATCCGTACATCACTGACTGTTAAAATATAGAAATAAATTTAAGTTATTTTCAAATATAGAAATATAACTGTAAGTTATTATTATAATAAGAAATAGCAGATATAGTATAACATATATTATGAAAAAATTATATAATTCACTACTATAAAAAACAAATATTTGTATATGTTTAATATCCGATCCGTATTCGTATCCTTCTAATATCCGATTCTTATCCATACCCACAAAATAAAAGCAGATACAAATATAGGGATGTCAATGATATCCTTTTAGCCGTTTGTCCGACCCGTATCATATTCGATAAAGTGGGTATGGGCAAGTTTTTTTTTCGTTAGCTTATTGGATATGGATATGGATATGGATATGAGTATGGGTAAGAATTTTTTTTCATTAGCTTAATGGGTAAGGGTACGGATAATGGTTATTTTGTACTTGTTATCTCATAGGGTAATTATTAAAATTAATATTATATTTAACCTTATAATTTTGGGATGTTTTATATTTTCAATTGACCTTCCAGGCCTAACGCACAGATTTTATTTCCATTTCATGTAGCTTTATTTCCATTTCATGTTCTTAAACCAAGGTTCTAAATAGCGTTTATCGCGTCATAGCGGGGAGTCTCCAAAAAAAGCTATAGCAAATAGCGACGCTATAGCGAAAGCTATTCCAAATAGCGTTTTTTATTTTTATAAAAATTATATTATATATTTGTACTAAATATCAACATTATTTAGTCTCATAGAACAATAAATGATATCAAATTGATTAAAAAGTTACAATATTCATATTGAACCAATACAAAGTCCAAATTGCAACTCAAAATATCTATAGTAATACTAATATCATAAACTTTGATTTTTTTCTATTTAAAATATCTTCAACATCATAACATAATTTATCTTTTTTCTATTTAAATTTC
Source organism: Carex pumila (assembly GCA_033356055.1). NCBI lineage: Eukaryota > Viridiplantae > Streptophyta > Magnoliopsida > Poales > Cyperaceae > Carex > Carex pumila. The sequence continues at coordinate 11,575 of JARJHM010001039.1, read as the reverse complement.
AAAATAACCTAGAAATTGAAAAGAAAAAAAAATCATACTTCTAGTAAAATAAACAGATGATCCTTAAAGAAATTCTTGTTAGTCCCTAAAATTTTCATAATTTAGCAATTATTTATTTGATTTATCATTAGTTAAAAAAAATCAAGAGCAAAATGAAAAAATTATTATAGCGGACTTGAATTTGATATAATGTAATATTTATCAAAATTAAACAATATCTTCACCATTTATTTATTTTAAAACTTATATAAATTGAAAAAAAAAACAGCAAATGTTGCATAGCGCGCGCTATTTGCGTTACACACTATACGCTATAGCGGACCGCTATTACCGCTATAGCGTCTGTAGCGCAAATAGCGTGTTTCAATGCCATAGCATAGCGTTTGGTCTCCAAAAATACTACAGTGCCACTATAGCGCGCTATTTAGAACACTGCCTTAAACTATGCCTCACTGCCTCTTCTATTCCAGCACATCCCAAATATGAAATATTTGTATTATGTGCCCTGCATATTTTTATTTCCCTCCTCATTTGCTTGCTGTTAAAAATAGAAAGTAAAATCTGTGTCAATCTTCCTCTCATTTTCACTTCAATTTTCTCGAGTGGTGTTAATTTGACTTTGAACTTCGATCCTTTACGGTGGCCGTGTCTCAACCTCGTTTAAAGGACTTGATTTGAAATAGAATCACAAAAGAAGATCAAATACTGTAAGTTAAATGTAATTTGTAAAACAGTACTTGAATATCTACAAATTTTTAGTTGAGTTTATAGTATAGATTCATGCCATCGAGGTGTTTGATGAAATGCTCAAACCAACATTTAGAACTATTTATTATTTGAGTTGAGTTATGGAATATATTCATATCATTGAGGTGTTTGATGAAATGCTCTAACCAACAGTTAGAACTTTTTATTATTTGAGTTGAGTTTGTGGAATATATTCATGCTATTGAGATGTTTGATGAAATGCTCAAACCAACAATTAGAACTTTTTATTATTTGAAGCCAATATAAATCTAATGTATAACTCTATTTTTATTTAATTTGGAAATTTAAATAAGAAAGTTGAGAATGTAGTCGTAATACTGTTGATATGTAAAAGGGAAAATAATTATGTAGCTCATAAGAAGTGAACCAATAAAAAACGAAATTTAGAATTCCAAGTTAGAACATCTCAGGTAGTCAGGTTGTAAGGTTTTATGGATTGTATGTCAGAATATTTTTATTTTTCCTTTATACCAAATATTTATTGATTGTTCCACACCCTCAAATGTTTACTCATGGTTGTATTTACAGAATATTACGGTGTCATCTACACAAGATCCTAACACTGTCGAGATTGATACGGAGTCATATAATAGCATCAATCATGACGATGAGTAAGAAAATAAATCTTCATTTTATTTTGAAAATAAAAATTGAAAATTTCTATTCATATGATCAAATTTTTGTTTTTCTGCAATTACTTGTTAGATATTAAATAATTTGTTACTTCAATATAGAATACCTCTTGAAATGGATGGAGAATCACGAGAGCAAGTAGAACATGTACAAAACAATGCTAATGCTAAACCAACCAAAACCATATCAACCAGCAAGCTGAGATCTAAGGTATGGGATGATTTCGAAAAGAAGGTACAACCTGATGGGTCATACAATGCTAAGTGTAAGCACTGCAAGGCAATACTATCGAGGGGAACAAGTCACTTGAAATATCATTTAGACCATAGTTGTGACGCGTATAGTAAAGCCAAAGTCGAATGCTTTGAGTTTAAACAAGAATAAGTCGAAAATATTATGCAAGGATGGTTGTGGCTCATGAGTACCCTTTTAATATGGCCAATCATTACTTCTTTCAGGTTTTTGTCAAGAACCTTCAACCCCAATTCAGATTGAACAAAAGAAACACAATTAGAAGTGATTGTGTGCAACTGTATCGAGAAGAGAAGGCGAATTGGTATGATGTCATTGATAAGGTTAATTGTAGAGTTAGTCTTACCACGAACATGTGGACCTCAGCCAATGTTCAAGGTTTTATTTGCTTAACATGTCATTATATTGATGACAATTGGAAAATGCAAAAGATAATATTGAGCTTTGTCCATGTTCCATCTCCACACACTAGTGAACACCTCTGTGAAGTGATAATGCAGAAGCTACTTGATTGGAATATTGATAAAAAGGTCTTTAGCATTGTTCTAGATAACTCTACCACCAATGATGTGTTGGAACCTTATTGTTACACATAAACAATTCAATTCTATATGCCACTATTGATCTACCTATGCCAAAATGGTCATTATGCAAAATTCATTAATTCTTAGGGAGCAGACGCAATAACTGACTCCATTAGCGTATTTATGCAAAGCTTCTCTCAAAAGCGGTTGATGAACTTGTAAAATAGCGACAAGAAAAACTTCGTGCCGATGTAGAGGTTGAAGAGTCAGCAGCCTCCTTAGTGTTAGGATAAAGCCTTCCAAAGATACAGGACTGCCCTTGTGAGATCGTGTTCACAATTTTGTTCGCACCGAATATATGCTACAAAGTTTCAGTATGGCAAGCTATACCTTTTAAACCTTTGTTACACTCTGTCAAATCAGATAGCAAGTGAACTATCCTATCGATGAGTATGTTAAGGTATCGATCCAAGGGAACGGAAGAAAAAGACCGGACTTATCCTAAAATTACTTGAGATTCTAGAAGTGAGAGAGATTGATTTGGTTTGATTCTAACAATTCTACTGAATTATGACAAGTCTAAAAGACAATAAAAATAATTAAAGTTGTTTTCAATTAATAAAAAGGCGTTTCCAGGGTTCAGATTTCATTTCTGTTCAGTCCCGAGGCATACGGCCCGTAGGGTTTCCCGTACGGTCCGTATGGAACTCCGAGTTAATGCAGCAACTATTGTTTTCTGTGTTGGTGCTAATGTTTAGGGTTTCTATCGACCAGATCTAGATACCTAACCTCAACTTTCGCATTTTGGCTTAGTACCCGATTACCGGACTCAAATACTTCCCTCTTAGATGTGTTAAACCTCAACTTTCGCATTTTGGCCTAATTTATCTAAGTTACTTGTTGGTTTACTAAAAGTATCCAAGGACTTTCGCCTCAAGGAAAGTTTCGCCTTTCGGGTACTCCTTGGTTTTACCCTACTTCATATACTTTATTCAGTTGGATTAAATGTCATAGACTTGGCTCCTAACACATAGATGTGCGCATTCATCTAGAGGCAGGGGCGGAACTCAACTTTGAGTATAGGGGGAGCTAATCGACTAAGCATCATATACTTAAAAAATATTAAAATGAAAACCAAAATCTATAAAATACAAGATAATATGATTCTTCACTATTTAAATTTTATAAAAATTACAATAATTAGCAAATTAACGCTAATAAATGACATGTTTAAAAAAAATAGCATATTCATACATCATATTTTTTTATATTATTTAAATTTAGACCTATGCTTTCCTAAAATATCAAATTATGCAATAATCTCATCTAAGCTAATATCATTAGTTATTTCATTCTCGATATAAACAAGCATGTAATCTCTAAGAAACTCATCACCCATCTTGTTTCGAAGTCCAATTTTAACGAGTTTCATAGCTGAAAAAACTCGTTCTGTAGTAGTAGTTGAGACAGAAAGATTAACAGTTAATTTTATCTTTCTTATTTTGAATTTTTTTAACCTCAGAAACTAATTTGTTACTTTTTAATTCGTCATTGTCATTTCCTTTGCTTTCTATTCTTATAGCTTTTTTTTTAGTTCTTCTAAAATTACAATAAATTTTTCTTTTTTCGGTAACCATGATGTGAACATTGTCCTTTTTCTATTTTATTTTGTACTTCTCTATATTAAACTAGTGTTATAAATAACAGTATTGCACTTGTTGGACGGACATGGTACGGCTAAACGATAATCGGGAATAATCAAGAATAATCGGTCATAATCTAAAAGAATCGGAAATTCCTTGATGGTTTGATCACTGCCAACGACTAGTCGGATGATTAATCGGCCTAAAGCGACGTTTTTTACAACCCTGTATTAAACAACTTTCCAAATTTTCAAGTGAGATGTTTTTATTTACTCGATCATGTGATCTAGTAAGTTGGAGAACCAAACTATCAAAATAAGTGAAATTGACGTTACTCTTATACATATATCCTCTAAATTTTTTATATTATCAAGGGGGGCTGAGACATAAAATAAATATTTTAGTAAATTTTCTAAATACCTTTTAAAAAAAATAAAAATCTTAGGATTTACTCAGCTACCTTTGCATAATACTGCCTTCCGCCCCTGTCTAGAGGGATGACTAATCAATTCAAGCAAGCACAAATAAAGCAATCAAAATATTACTCAACAAAGTAAAAACAAAGCATTCAACACAAAATCCAAATAGCATGCAACAAAACCAAACTAGAAACTACATCTTAGCCCTAGAAACAAAGTAAATTAGCTACTCATGTTCATGAAATAACACAAATAACAGAAAATAAAAGAGTTCATGACAAAACAGTGGAAAAATCTGAAGATCCGTTGCAAACTCGCGTTTTTCACTTCTCTTCCTCTCTTCCTCTTGTCTTTTGCTCCAAGAAAGGTTGTCCAAGTCCCAGTGGTGAATCCCTTCTTTTTTTGGTGAGGAATATCTCCTTTAATGTCCCAGATCGCGCCTCCAGAGGTTTCCTTTTCGGCCTCCTTAAATTATGCTCATTTCAGATTCCAGCTGGATTTTTCGAATTAGCGCCCTACGGGCTGTAGGGGACCCCATACGGGTCGTATGCCTGTGCTTTGTCTTGGAGAATTTCTGCCTCTGTTGTGGAATCTTCTGTGTGGTTGGGCAGATCTTGTACGGCCCGCACAGAATGTCGTACGGGCCGTATGAAAAGTTGTCAGATTCAGTTTTTCGCCATTTTTCCTGCAAAATACCAGACAAAGCATAGCAGTACCACATTTCATAGTAAAAGTCCACATTTATAGGCCTTAAAGCACAGGTTTCAATGTAAATCAGGGCTGTAAATTAGATATAATATGGAGATATCAAATTCCCCCAAGCTTGAACTTTGCTTGTCCTCAAGCAAAAATTCTAACTTAGGTGTGGTTCTGGTTGTTGGACTTACCTAAATGCAATTTAATCTAACAAGAGGAAAATTTGCATGGTCTCGCGTTCGTTAGAAACCTATTAGAGTCATTTTGGATAGTGATTTGGTTTCCTTTGGTCCATTTTGATTCACCCCACAATTCAATCAATCAAAACCCCATATTCAAGAATATATTGCTATTTGTAAGAACCAAGTAATCAAACGCATCAATAGTTCATTTTTCTACCAAGTTTATGCCCTTATTCGTGGTGATTCGTTTTTCTTTGATACTCCCCCAAGCTTGGAACAAGCTTAGGTCAGAAAGTCGCGGACTACATGTGTTGATATGTGCAAAGATTTTTTTATTTTTGGGAGACGAGCTCAAAGGCGCCCTAATGGACTTATTGCCAGTACTCTTATTTTCTCCATCTTTTTCTTCTTCTTTTTTTATTATTATTTTTTTATTTTTATATTTTTTTTATTTGCACATATCATGAATACACATATCCAATGGTATTCTCTCATATCAATGGATATCCCAACCTTTCTATTGTTTTCAAATCCCATTTCCCTATTTTTACAAGGCACAGTTCGGTTTCAAATGCTTTCTTGGTACAATTCAATTCTCAATTCTACAAAGTCCCAAAACAAACTATCGTATACAGTTCTTTCAACCAAATGTGTGGTTATTTCCAATTTCACAAATTCAACCATTTCACAACCAAAATTTCTCAATTTGGTCCCTAATTCACGCAATTCTTACAAATTAGTCCTCAAAACATGCAAACACAAAAACAAAACTACATGCAACTAAACAAAACAACTAATCACCCCCCCAAGCTTAGTCTGAGCATTGTCCTCAATGCTTCAAGACATGCAAGTAAGTAAACTAAGATAAAAAGATAAAAGCTGGGGTAGTGAAAACAAACCTGATCAGTAGTGATAGGAGGGGTCGAAGCGCCAGTCGCGGAACTGGTCCTCGATGTCACCAAGGCGCTCAGCATAGTCAAACATGTGTCCACTGAGCTCATCCAAGCGCTCGCTATGAAGGGCGGTGTCCTCCTGGATGGCCCTGATGTGACGGCCCTGCTCTAGCTGAGTGTCCCTGATGTCCGCCATGAGGGAGTAAAGATCCCTAAGAGATGGGTCTGCTGTGTGTGGGCGTGCAGACTGTGACGGAGGTGGCTGTGTGGAGGAGCTGGGGGCGTCAGAGGCCGGTGGTGGAGGAGCTGTGATCAACCAGGTGGATGGGTCATGTGGTGAGATGGATGGGCCAAATGGTAACCTGCGGGAGGCACCATTCTCAAAGCGCCAATCATAGAGGTCCTGGTGACCTGCTGGGCCACGTGAGATATAGATGAAAAGGCCCTGGCGGTAGCTGTCAGCATCCATAATGGTGGGACCGGTGCATGGCTCTCTACCCGGTATTGCTCCCAATCCAAGCTTTTGCTTGATGAGCTCAACATAGGCCCCGATTTTGATCTTGCCACCACTCTTCTTATTGTCGCGCTGCTGGATCCAGTGCTGGACCATGAGAAGGGCTAGGTCCGGAGACTCGGTGTCTGGACGGAGCATAGTGTCCATAAGCATGAGATCGCATGTGTTGGCGCGGTTCAGAGTCTCACCACGCGCAAAGATGGTAGAAGCGAGGGCGCGCTGGATGATACGGAGAACGGGGTGAGGGATGAAGCGGGCTCGGTATTCTGAACTGGCCGATCTAGGGCAGCCAGTGATCATGCCCCAGAAGGTATCCCTATCCCATCCCTCACGGAAACTGAGGGTGTCAGTAGTGGGCTCACGTCGGAAACTGAACCACTCGCGAAGGGTAGGAAAATAGACTCGGTGAGTTCTATTGCACAGCCGGAATTTGATGAAGGGGACATCTTGATTGTCCCTCTTAAGCTCGAGAGAAGAGAGAAATTCCTTGGTGTCCATTTCGTAGGCTGGAAGGCGGAGGTTCCAAAAATCCATGCCAAATCCAACCCCAGCAGTGAGGAGGACGAAATCATCCTCCACTCCAAAACTGTGGAGTGTGCCTAGGTCGACCATTGCTGTGTTCTCAAACTTCTTCTTTTGGAGATTGATGAAGTTTTCGTACATCCGACGAGTTGGCATCTCAAAATACCGTACCGCGAAGCGGTCGGATCGGTCGGTGTATCCACCAGAGTAGGTTTGGTCAGAGCCAGAGTCATATGGCTCAGGGATTGGATGGGGTGGTGAGGATGGTGAGCGGTCTTGGCGTCTCTTTCGGCGGTGTTCAGAAGACATGGCTGTTAGGTTTGAGGTCTACGGGCCGTAGGGGTTGTTGTACAGGCCGTAGGCTGATTAGTAGCCTTGGTAGGTTTCTGCAGAAAATGTGTACAGGCCGTAGGGGTTTGGGTACGGGCTGTAGGTTGGTTGGTTTTCGCTGAGAGAAGGGTCTCGGTCCGGTTGAGCTTTGGTGACCGAGAGATCGAAGGAGAAAGGCGAAAAGCAAAGAAAATAGATAAAAGTGAGTAAAATAAAGAAGGAGAAAGGTAAGGGTGCTTACCTTGAAGAAGAAGAAAGAAAGGCGGCCGGCGGTGTGAGTGGTGGTTGCGTCGGGTAGGAGTAGAGATGGTGGCGGGCGGGTCAGCGTGGAGAACGGCGCTCTTCCTTCGTGCAAGGGCGGAGATCGGGCTGTCGCTGGCGGAGGGGAACGGGGGAGAGGGTGGCGGCGGTTAGGGTTTGGTTCTACGGGATCTCGTGCGGCCCGTAGGAGGAAGACGACAAGGTGGGGTTCAGTGGGTCAGGGGTTGTCGGGAGGCTGTCGGGTGGGGGGTATAAAAAGGTAGAGGGGTCAGATGAAGGGTCGCGAAGAGAGAGAGACGCGAAGAGAGAGGGGTGCGCCTCTTCAGGTCTTGCGCCGGATGGATGCCCTACGGGCCGTAGGTTAGTGAGTACGGGCCGTATGAGCGCCCAGAATTGCTTTTCCTCCTGTCTGATCTGAATCGAAAATTAACTAAAAATTGCAGAATAAAATTTAAGCTAAAATGAAACTAAAACATGCAAAATTTAAAGCAAAAATATAAGAAATGACTAAACATAATAAAATTAAAAGTGCTTGGGTTGCCTCCCAAGAAGCGCTTGTTTTAGGTCCTTAGCTAGACCACCTTGAAAATTAGACTTCGATAGGAGCGGGGTCAGAAAGAAACTGAACACTCCGCTCGTTCATCAAGTGGTCAGCCACGTAGTGCTTGAGGCGCTGACCATTTACCTTAAAGGTCCCACTTTCTGTGCTCCAGATATCAACTGCTCCAAAAGGATACACTTTCTTCACCTGAAATGGGCCGGACCATCTTGACTTGAGTTTACCTGGAAAAATTCTCAATCTAGCATTAAACAAAAGTACAAGATCTCCCTCTTTGAATTGGCGAGGCGAAATACGTTGGTCATGCAATCGCTTCGTCTTCTCCTTATAAAACCTAGCATTCTCATATGCATGCAACCTCATTTCCTCCAACTCATGCAAGTCGAGGACACGCTTTTCTCCAGCTGCAAGCAGGTCCATGTTGATCGCTCTTGTGGCCCAGAATGCCTTGTGCTCAATTTCGACAGGAAGGTGGCACGGCTTCCCATAAACCAGCTTGTAAGGGCTCATGCCAATCGGTGTCTTGAAGGCGGTGCGGTAGGCCCAAAGCGCATCATGTAGCTTGAAAGCCCAATCCTTCCTTGTTTTTGCTACTGTTTTCTCTAAGATCGACTTGATTTCCCTGTTAGAAATCTCAGCTTGGCCATTAGTTTGAGGGTGATAAGAAGTAGATACCTTATGAGTCACCCCATGTCGGCTCAAGAGATTGTTGAATTGTCGATTGATGAAGTGCTTGCCTCCGTCACTGATGACAGCTCGCGGCACCCCAAAACGAGGGAAAATGATCTCATTGAAAAACCTTTTTACCGAATTCGAGTCAGCCTTGCGGCATGCCATTGCCTCCACCCACTTTGACACATAGTCGACTGCCAACAAAATATACTCATTCCCTCGAGAGGACGGGAATGGACCCATGAAATCAATGCCCCAAACATCAAAAATCTCTACCTCAAGGATGAAGTTGAGAGGCATTTCATTTCGTCTCGTCATGTTTCCGGTTCTTTGGCACCTGTCACAAGCTAGAACAAAAGATCTTGCATCTTTGAAAAGAGAAGGCCAAAAGAAACCAGATTGTAATACCTTGGCAGTGGTTTTGGAGTATGAAGAGTGTCCTCCATAAGCGGATGAGTGGCAATGTGCAAGAATAGAACTTGTTTCCTCGTGTGGAACACAGCGTCGGTAGATGCCATCAATTCCCATTTTGAAGAGGTAGGGCTCATCCCAAAAGTAGTACTTGGCATCAGACTTGAGTTTCTTCTTCTGCTGGCGGGACATTGTGCCAGGCAACTCTCCAGAGACTAGATAATTCGCGATGTCGGCATACCAGGGAACTTGCTGTCCGTTTTGGTGAGTCTGTGTACGGTCCGTATGGAACTGTGTACGGGCCGTATGCTGGATCATGCAGACCGTATGAACTTCTGTACGGTCCGTATGAATTTTTCCCAGGTCAGAACTGATTGCAAGGAGCTGTTTATCAGGGAATGAGTCATTGATTGGAAGTTTAATTGTGGTGTCCTCTTCCCAACGAAGCCGGGAAAGATGATCCGCCACAGAGTTTTCGACTCCTTTCTTATCCCTTATCTCAAGATCAAACTCCTGCAAAAGAAGAATCCATCTAATCAGTCTTGGTTTTGCATCTTTTTTACTCAAAAGGTACCTTAGTGCGGCGTGATCCGTGTAGACCACTATCTTTGAGCCCACCAAGTATGATCTAAATTTGTCGAGGGCGAAAACAATAGCGAGAAGCTCCTTCTCGGTTGTGGTGTAGTTCATTTGGGCCGGATCCAGCACCTTGCTAGCATAATAGATAGCACACGGTTTCTTGTCCTTCCGCTGCCCAAGAACTGCTCCAACTGCATAGTCGCTTGCATCGCACATCAACTCAAATGGTAGAGACCAATCGGGTGGCTGTAAGATAGGTGCAGAAATAAGGGCTTCCTTTAAACTGCAAAAAGATTTGACACAATCATCAGTGAAAACAAAATCAGAATCTTTGATAAGTAAATTGGTCAAAGGTTTCGCAATTTTCGAGAAATCCTTTATGAAACGGCGATAAAAACCTGCATGTCCAAGAAAACTTCGAACCCCCTTGACATTTGTTGGGATTTCGAGTTTCTCGATTACCTCAATTTTTGCTTTGTCAACCTCAATCCCCTTAGAGGTGACAACATGTCCCAAGACAACCCCTTCTTGGACCATGAAATGACATTTTTCCCAATTGAGGATTAAATTCACCTCTTCACATCGCTGCAAAATCTTACACAAATTAGCCAAACAAGAATCAAAACAAGTACCATATACAGAAAAATCATCCATAAAAATCTCAACTTCTTTTTCAATAAAATTAGAAAAGATAGCCATCATAGCTCTTTGAAAAGTAGCAGGTGCATTGCAAAGACCAAAGGGCATTCTACGGTATGCGTAGGTACCGTATGGGCATGTGAATGTGGTCTTCTCTTGGTCCTGCGGGTGAATGGGAATCTGAAAGAAACCTGAATAACCATCAAGATAACAGAAATATGAATGATTAGCAAGCCTTTCAAGGAGTTGATCAACAAATGGCAAGGGAAAGTGATCCTTGCGTGTAGCCGCGTTGAGCTTCCGGTAGTCAATGCACATCCTCCAACCGGTTGCAATGCGTGTTTGAATCATCTCATCTTTCTCATTTTTCACCACCGTTGCTCCCCCTTTCTTGGGAACCACATGGACGGGGCTCACCCATTTGCTGTCAGAAATAGGGTAAATAATACCTGCTTCATAAAGTTTTAAAATTTCTTTCTTTACTACCTCTTTCAGATTTGGGTTGAGCCGTCTTTGGTGTTCAACTGAAGGCTTGTGGTCATCCTCTAGCAAGATCCTATGTGTGCAAATGGTTGGATCGATCCCCTTCAAGTCCTTGATAGAATATCCAATTGCGCCTTTGTGGGTTCTCAACTTTTCCATGAGCTTGGCGGTTTGGTCAGGGGTCAATCCTGCATTTACAATAACTGGACATTTCTTTTCTGGGTCAAGGAATTCATACCTGAGAGTGGCTGGGAGAGGTTTTAATTCAGGAGTGATCTGCTCTGTCTGACTGGTCGTACGGCCCGTATGGATTTCGTGCGGGCCGTATGCCTCAGCTTCAGCTTGAGCTTTTGGTTCCTTCTCCATCTCCAACCTCTCGGTTTGAATTTCCTCTGGCGTACGGTCCGTATGATCTGGGTACGGCCCGTATGGCGATTTTTCCAGACAGACAGGTGCTATGTCTGCCGTGCAAATCGTTTCTGTCCCGCTTGTTTCATCCTGCAAATCAGATAAAAATTCAAAATGGTACTTTAGCGAGTTGTTGACTTGCTCCAGAAAATTTTCTTCAACCAATTCATCAATCACGTCGACCATA